>JAHZNE010003710.1:0-16415 GCA_027744055.1 Callyntrura sp. NNG-2020
GGGGGGACAAGGGGGACATGTCCCCCCTGAAATTGGCAATTTAACATTACAGGATAGGGAGCCTAATACATTGCAGGATAGGATTGTCCCCTCCTTGTCACCCCCCACTGATGCGCGGTCGATGAAATTATTACATACTGTAAATGGATAAAATATGTACATTCTGTTAATGTTTAACCCTGGAATACACGATTAAATAATAGGGTATTATTTTATGGCGTTTTTGATTCATGCAGAAGTTTTGGCTGTTTTATTCGCCCATAACTCCAGTGCACTTGCACTCATCGTCAGTTTTGAAGAGTTTTGGAGAGAGATCTATTTATAAGAATAAAGTTAAACGTATAAAAGAGAATGAAATACGGTTAGATTCGAGACTTCATATTGGAGAATATGTGGCAATCAATAATACGTTGAATTCAATGCTGCTGCAATATGAATAAAGGCTAACTGGATAAAATATGCCCTGTAATTAGGTTAGGAACTGTGGAGAATAAACTGATGGTGCAATCGTATCGTCCTTAAAAATCATTTCGAAATAATTTGTTTATCCTTTGTTTCTTTGGCCATTGCAAAACTGCATTACAAAACCCTTGGCCGGATCAAAGTTTATTACAAAGTAAACTGTCGGGTTGAGAAATATGCATGCATTAATAAAGGAGTATACGAGTTTGCATCTAAATTTGCATAATTTTTACACGCTTTTCTACAAGGTAGTACAAATTTGTAGCCTTCCATGAGAAATAGCTCTATTACTTTACAAAGTCAAAAATATTTTTTCACAGGATCTATGGGGTTTTAAGCCACATCATATAGTAATATCTTACATCTGCACCAGACTGTTATTCAACATTAATAGGAACTGCTGGCATTCTGTGAACAAGATAAACATTGCATTATGCACAATGTGTTTATTAGTTAGCCAACTACAGACCCATAAAGCATTGGGCTGTTAATTTATTGAAATTTAGTTTTTTTCCTTACTTTTGCAAAAATATTGTACATCGCTTTTGTTTCAGTTCATAATGATGTTTTTGTATGTCAGAACCCCTCCACACAAATCAAACAATGGTAACAAGGAGTCATTCATAAAAATGCAGAGTTGAAAGCTGACATGTGCCATCAAACTGGCATGCTTCATTAGAAAGGCTGATTAGAGGGGAATAGACACATAGACACAGTGTCTGCATAATCATTGCGTGTGGAGTAGTACAAAAAACATGGTTTGAAGCCTGAGAAAAACAAACTGAAGCCAAGCAATGCAGTAAAGCTACCCTGCCTGTTGACATGACATACTTGACCAGACACACTATCATGGAAATGTTCCTGTTACTTGTTAATTGGTACAAACTCCTTTTAGTTTGCTGCTTCACATCATGTATGTGGAAGCTCCTATCTGACAAACAAAGAAGACTGGAGAATACATCACAAAAACTAGTTTGCGATAGGCATTACTCCAAATGAAAGACACCATACATGATATAAAAAATAAACTGAAGGTCACACAAGTGTAGTGTACATATATCGTGGAACGATCACTGTAAAATTTCTGAGTGATCCCCACAATCATTCTTACGATCATCTTTAGACGCTGAACATGTTTAAAAATAGGAGTAGAATCACAAACGTCGTTGAAAATGTTATTTTTGCGGGAGATTGTCCTACTACAAATAGGTGTTCTAGTGGCTTCCGTAGGTATTACGGGGGCAATTAGTGTGGAAAGGGATTTGTCGTTGACCCTCAGTCAAAAAGTGGAGCTGGATCAAGTGAGTGTTTCAAATCGTTCATTATACTCAAATATATTTTTAATTAAAGTTACCCGTTCTTTTTTCGCATTGAGGCTATCTAACGTCTTCCGTTTTTTTCAGTTTCGATCTAGGGTAACTCCGCTACTAACAAAGCCCTTTATGAAAACCGACCTATACCTTCTTCGATGGCTCCGAGGTGAGACATAATTTTTATCACAAAATTTTGATGGCTTAAAGTGGTAAAATACGATCGTTCTTAATGTTATACAGCCCGTAACTTTGACCTTCCTGTAGCAGAGATAATGTTGAAGCAGGTACTTAATATTTAAGAAATTTTATTGCTGAAATAGTGCGCGCAACCATTTGTATATTAGTGTTGTTATTTAATTATGGAAGCATTTACAATGGAGAAAGGATAACAAAATGGATACGATTTTGAAGGAGGACTGGAGTGACATGTTGAGAGATTATCCCGCCACATTTGACACTCATGATAAGGAGGGTAGACCTAGTAAGTGCTTCTGATTCTAGATAAGACTTACACGTCCGTCAGAATTTCAGCGGATGGTCGTTACATTTTCGCAAACACGTGCTTTTATATATAATTAATGCGAGAAATTAAAGTAGTTGCTTGTTATAGTTGCCTCGGGCGAAATTCACACGTGGGATATTCGGGCTGCCGTTCTCCAGGGAAAAGGGCCCAGATATGTGCGCTATTTAGATTATATCATGGAAACTGTTACCATGCAAGTTTTCGACAGACAAGCTAAAGGAATGAACGTCACTCAGTGGGTCTTCCTTGGGAATGGGATGAATTTCAACTTGGTAACCCATGGATGCCCTTTATGTAAGCTAAGCTTGAAAGCCGTTCTTTGTTTTGTATATCATAACACAACTCGATATTCCTTGCTTCCGTGGGAACGGAGCACGTTGAATTTTAATGAAGTAGATTAAATCTGTCAAAATTGTTCACTTTGCCTTTTGTATCGTCAAAAGAACATCAATCGTTACATATGTTTAACGATAAATGACTATTTGCAAAAAGAAAACATGAAAGGCTATTTTTGCTTTAAAAGGTATACCTCTCTGGATTCAGTTCATACAGTCCCTTGAAAATAACTACAATGGTTGGGCTCACGAGTTTATAATTGTGGAAGGTAAGTTGTTTAGAACAGTTTGGAATTAGTTGTGGAATTACAGGAACCGGGTGACTTACTTCCAACGAACTTACAAATTTAATAAGTTATGATGTAATTACAATCTACTTTCAGCCCCATCTTCAATCAGTATTGTAATGGAAGCCGTGCGTCCATTTTTTTCCGCACAAACTCGTCAAGCATTACGCATTTTTGATGG
Organism: Callyntrura sp. NNG-2020; assembly: GCA_027744055.1. NCBI lineage: Eukaryota > Metazoa > Arthropoda > Collembola > Entomobryomorpha > Paronellidae > Callyntrura > Callyntrura sp. NNG-2020. Next base: position 3,102 of record JAHZNE010003710.1, read on the forward strand.
AAATCGAGCAAAATGGATGCCTTATTTAGACGCGAGAATAGCAAAGGATCAACGTAAAGTGGAGTACGGAGGTACAAGGCCGGATCAAAATGATCCAGAATGGACAAATGCATTGGAGAGAATCCAACAATAATGTTTCACTGGAAAGCAGGGTTACCGCAAGACTGCTAATAAGCGTTAGTATTTTATTTGTGCTGAACTTTGTATGGAGGTCGATATTGTAAATCTTATCCATATAAACATATAAAGATACGCATTAAAAAAATTAAGTTGTATTAATATACACCACAAAGTTATGCATGAATTATATCTTTTGCTTACATTGTTTTACTATTTTTATGGATGTTTACGCTGTCTACTACTGACCACTAAATTTGTTTGTAATTTCATATTTAAAAAATGTTTTTTAGAAGTTACACTTATATAATTAATGGCGTTCATAAATATTAGGTATTTAACATACATTCATAATAATAACAGATAAAAGATAGAAAGTGACATGTCAGTGATTCTCCATTGTTATACAGTACGAAATAATGTTGAAGGAAAATTTCTTAGGCTATTCGTAATCTCAAGTGATATTGTTAAAAATGTTTGAACAAAGTTTTTGCAATATGTGCATTATGCCGATTTATGTACGTCAAAGATTATTGAATGAAATTACCAGCATACCAATCCTCTGTCATGAATAATAAACAAGAAGAAGATGATACAAATGGTAGAAAACATGATATAGCACAGCGATATAGGTATACCACCATAGTAAACACATAAGCTGTGTTGCCATTTTGTTTTACAATTTTATAAAAAAAATATCGTAATATAAATATTGTCAAATATAAACGCCGCAAAAACAAATCAAATCTAAAATCCATATACTTAGTAAATACAAAGATCAAAAGAGCAGCTGAAACAGTTACTGTGATAGATTTCATCATAATGCGCCTATTTCCAGCTCAACAGAGCATCTTGCGATGGCCCCAGATCAATTACAACAAATACATATTAAAAGTATGCATTCAATATGAAGAATGTTTCGTTTACAGACGCGCAGACTCAAAATATGTGAGAATTTATTTAGCTCATTCGGAAAAAACAAACTTTTTTTAAATTTCATTTTGTTAACTATAAGTATAACAACGTTGATAGGGGAAACATGTTGTGACGTTTTCATCAATACTCCCACCACAAATGATGTTGTTGATGATGATGATGTTGAACTGACGATGCGCGAAAGAAACTTTTAGGCAGCTAGTGATAATAAAATAATTACTGTGGATGTTATAACAAATTTTAATTGGAACGCCATTATATGCCATATATTATATGCTTTGTAAAAACTGGGCATAAAAGTCCATGACCAATGTCTTCGTCGAGGTGGTGACTACTCTCCTCCGACAATTAAAATTCATGAATGCATATGTCAAATAAAATTTGTGTGTTTTTTTGCATATCAAGAACATTTGCATTTTTACTCCTGATTGAATCGATATTCTCACGGGATTTGCTGATTTCTGTATTAAACACACGTTGCACGGGTACATATCGGAAAATAATTACAGGGGACGAAGTTATATTTTTGCTTTTTCTTACATTTTGTGTGAACTGTGCGCATTTTAAAAACATCACCAAGTCCCAGTATTTTTTTATGTTTTTGTGTCTGTATGAGCCTAAATCTGCAACAAATGTACAATTGGCTTTTATCAAGTCGATAAAACTGCCCTGGAACCAAAAGAAAAACTGCAGTTACAACTGAGAAGTTCATGGTAGTCAAAGTTAGCACGTGTTCGCTATTTTTTGCCGCCAACGTTTAAAATGAAAATATCAAGGGGTACAGATTATGCGCTCTTGTTGGGAATCTTAGTAACATTTACAGCTTCCATTAGTGTCGAGAAAGACTTGGCATTAACTTTGAGTGAAAAAATTACTGTGGATAAGGTACACTTCAAATTTTTATAAACACTCTGGCTATTTTCTGACAATTAAAAGTACATTTTAAAAATTTTCTTTTATTCCAGTTTAGGGCACGAGTGGCTCCTTTGTTGACAAAGCGTCACATGCAGTTTGATCTCTACCTTGCCAGATGGCTTCGAGGTATGTACCACATTATTACATCTTGACTCTTCTTTTCAGTGCTGAAGATGAGAACTTTAAGTTGTTCCGATGAGGTCATAACGCCTTTCAACAAATATTTTTATAGCACGTGACTTTAACATTAATGCAGCGGAAACCATGTTTCTACAGGTAGGTAGAGCGTTATTTGTAAGGGCGTTTTAATACATCGTGTTTTCCTGTTAATGTCTTGATTATGTCCTTGGTCTTAATTATTTTAGCATTTAAAGTGGAGGACAGAATGGGACGTGGACTCCGTTTTACAAGAGGATTGGAGCGACTTGAAACTCACCTTTCCGGTCACAATGGACAGCTATGACAAAGAAGGCAGACCGGGTAAATAATGTACGAAATTTTTAGAGTAAGTGTAAGTACACAAGTTAGACAGTTTCTTTTTTTTTTGGGTTACTGCCTGAGTTAGTTGTCATCGTAGATATTCGCGACTGGGACATTAGAGGAGCCATTTTTCACGGAGCAGGGCGTCGGCATTTCCGCTACGTCATTTATATCTTAGAGAAGATGATAATGCAGGTGTATGAACAGCAAGCAAAAGGGATGAATGTGACGCAATGGACAGTTCTTGGTTCTGCGGACGGTTTCAATGAGGCTCAACACCTCTGCAAAGCGTGTAAGCAATCCTTTTATTTTGTGAGTTTGAAACTGGTTGGATTTTTAGACAGTTTAATCGCGCTGATGGGTTTAAATATTTATTTGGGAGTACCGTTCCCGTCAACGCTTTCAGTTTTGTACAGCATGACTTGATATGATCTCATTTCTGCTCCTCAAAATGACGACTAATGTCTTGCTGGAGACAAATATCCTCTCATCATCTCCAAGATACGTGATATACCACAACTTTAAATAATTGCCTTTTTCAACAGGTTCACGTTCGTGGATCATGTTGGCACACGTTGTTGAAAATAACTACATTGGTTGGACACACGAGCTGATAATCGTGGACGGTGGGTTTTGCTCGCCATTTATTATTTAAAACGGTACGAGCTATTGTCTACACGTATATAACACGACATTTGTGACGTTTAATTACAGCTACTCCTATAGCGGGTTCCCTTCTAGGAGTCATTCAACCGCTGATATCTGCAGTTTCTAGAGAAGCCATCAGAATTTTTAACACCGACAAAGAAAAGTGGATATCCTATTTGGATGAAAGGATTGCAAAAGGACAAAGGCCAAAATATTATGGTGGAACCAGAATAACAGATTAAAAGTTCACCAAGTAAGTCAGGTCAGGACAGATACAACAAGCTAACTATAAATCAGTCAAATGATGCGTTTTTGTAATTGAATATGAATAAACTCTCATTTTAATGTGAATAGAAGTAACCACAAATAAGGATTATGTTTACACACTCTACACGACACAAACATAATTGTACACATTCATTACTGTGGACGTTCTTAGTAACACAATTGCAAAATTGGACATTGGACCACAGTAGTTTATCATTGAATCCAGAAAATATGAGGACACGTGATATCTATGTACTAAATTTGAATTCAGGCCATTCATTATTTTCATTGGAGAAGCTCTCCCGGGAAAAGACAATTTAAATGAATCAATCAGTAAAGCAACCAAAAGGCGCCTATGCATATTATTTTTGACATATTTGTTTTTTGAAGAACATCAGGGTTCATGCATGTGAAAACGGATATCTAATTTCCCAAATATGATAGGATAATTGCTATTCATATTAGAGCCACAAATGCACCAATATATAAAACCGGTGTGAAATATACTATCAGGCTGGCAATTTTTTTCTGCTTTAAAGATAAGCCAATGTGTACTAAAACCATGTTTCTGACGTCACTGTGAATTTACATAGATAAGCGGGCAACTACAACGTTTTTGCAAAATTTCAAAAACAAGCTTGCCTGTAAACAACAATTGTGTTGTTAATTATAACTGATAACCATGTTGGTCGGGGTATAACGTGCGCGATAGTGATAACCATAGTTTTACCTACTGCGGTCTTCACTTTTATAAATGCATTTATTTTATTTAAGAAAATAAGCATTGCTTTATTTGTCTTAAATGAAATTAATAAGTACTAGACAGTTCCAAGTTCAGCTTGAGTAACTCCACCATCCAATTTAGGCTACTGGTGCATGGTGTACAATTATAATGGCAATTAGCAACCTTGTGCAAAATGCACAAAGGTGTTTCGTTCTTAAAATTATTTCACTGAAAAATACACGCAAATAGCATAGTATTCACTCCCTATTCCGCTCCAGCATGTTACTTTGCGTCAATAGGGGATGTAGGTAGTTAGCGGTAGGTAAATAATCCAGTGCAATTACTCTAGCAGAATAATAGCGTCCCACAGCGCGTTAAATTAATATCAGCCAGATACAGTGCAGCATCGACGCCACAAACAGGAAAAGAATGGTACAGTTGTATACGTTTTTTTATTTATCCACAATTACGTGAGCGTTGTTTAGCTATTCCCCAGTCTTCCTCTAACTTATATAGTACAACGTTTGGGAAATCTACACTTGTAAATTTTACAAAAATGTTTTTTTATGATCGCAGATAACGTAATGATAACTTTACGTCATTCCTGGATACGGAATGCTTGTTTTTTGTAGCAAACACGTGTTATGCATATATTGTGGGAACAATGCAATGTGCAAAATTGCATCTTTTGTTTTTGTTGCTTCTCCTACGGCAAAGGTTAGGTTGAAGAGTAAAATAGGCATTTGAATCAGTCACGTGGAACGAATATGCTGGAGCCACCAGTAGTTATACTGGGTTTGCACTGCAAATCTGGCACCGATGTAGAATACACGTACATATCTGCAGGGAATTAAACACGTCAAAATGAAAATTGCCGGGTTTGTGGAGTGTGTGTATTTGGGAAGCATTTTTGCAACGTTTGTGGGTGCCATCAGTGTGGAGAAGGATTTGTCGTTGACGCTCAGCGAAAAGAAGACGGTAGACAAGGTATGTTGCAAAAATATTGCAATAATTCCCTCACTTTTGAAAATGCAAACGTCACGTATGCTTGCAAATGTAACGTTGAATTTGATAATTTTGACTAAAGTTTAGATCCCGAGTGGCTCCTTTGCTGACAAAATGGTACATGAAGAGCGATCTCTACCTTGCGCGATGGCTTCGAGGTATGTGTGTGCATTATAGTACATTAACAACCTTGCTGTTCTATTCATATGCACATGTATAAATTTTTTTGGAGAAACCCAGAATTTAAAAAATAAAAATCGATTTTAGGTTCCTTTGCGACTAAACGTATTACTCTTAAACCAGTGACGCAGTTGTGTAGTGCACAAAACTTACAAAAATTTTAATATGTGCAACGTTAGTAATTTAGCAGTGTAGCTCATTTTATTCAATTTATATAGTACCAACCTACCGGTTTATGTTCCAGTAATGCGGAGGAGTAAAAGAACGAAGTGTGCATCTGGGTGGATAGATACAGATACAGTGAACTGAACCGCTACACCAGCATTTAGGCATCAATAATAACTAGAAATAATTCGTATTGAAGACCTCTTATAATGTTACATCGTTACCGTATGAAGCCCGTTTTCTCCGTATTTCCCCCATTATAAACTGCAGGCAGTTGATAGGGAGATCAGGCAGCGTTGGGTTATTACCGGTCACTGTGTGCAAGGATGCTATATCATCTCCAATCAATGACAATAGCACGATCTCACGATCTCTCTTTTCGGAATATTTTACTCTCTGGAGTGCACTTTACGTCATTAAAACTTCTTCCTCTTCAACTTCTGGCCCTGCCAGGCAAACTAATGAGGAATGTTAGAAATTTGCCATAATTTTGAGGAAAGATGCGCAATAATGTTTTTTTTCGAGTGCATTCTGAACACAAATTAAGGAAAAGTTTCCGCTCTGATGGGGCTAGATCGGTAGGTTACGTAACCCCAATTTGTGTAATAGTCAAATTTTATATAATTAACGGTATGCATTTATACCGATGCTCACAAACAAAAGTTTAAAGGAACTTTCCGTCAAAAGATACATTTATTCAGGCTGTCCTACAAGATAATAATATGTACCGCTGTAGTAGTGCGTCCCGATCGTAGACATGACGAGGAATTTAGAACGTTGTCGTTTTCATTTCAAATAGGCATATCCATAAAATGCACAGCTCCCAAGCGTCGGTATCTGTTAATCGTACTTTATGAACGACCCCATTATCTCATCACTACTTGGTTATATTAATACAACGTAAAATTCGGAATTTTAAGATATTTGATGACAATGTTACCTTCAAACATTCATTGTGACTTTGACCTTGCATAATTATAGATAACCCATCAGTACCTTGGGTATATTTGGATGCAATTTAGATCTATATCTCCTTCATATGCGTCGGTAACTAATCACATCTCTTAATATTTCCCTTCTAGCACGGGACTTTGACATAACTGCTGCTGAAGCTTTATTTCATCAGGTAGGTAGAACAAAATTTATGCCACCTGCCGTTTTTATACTCCTTCATTGATGGTTTACTGTTTTTGTCCATTTCAGCATCTGAAATGGCGGCAAGAGTGGAATATGGACTCCATATTACAGGAGGACTGGAGCGACATGAAAAGAAGTTACCCCGCCACAACAGACAGTTACGATAAAGAGGGCAGACCGGGTACAAAATTTCAGACATTTTTACTTAAAACTGTAGAAATTGTGGGTAAATAATTGACACTTGCTTGTCTGCAGTGGGTATAATGGACATTTACGAGTGGGATATTAGAGCGGTCGCTTTACAAGGCCAAAGTCATCGGTATTCCCGCTATATCAATTATCTCATGGAGAATTTGACCATGCAGGTGTATGAAAGGCAAGCGCAAGGAATGAACGTCACACAGTGGATTGTTCTCGGATCGGCGAATGGTTTCAACGTGATTCAGCACGCGTGTCCAGCATGTGAGTAATATGACGTTGGCCGAGAAGCTGAATACCGCATTATACAATTAGACTTAATTTGATTTTGAAGCAATTATCCCTCATGTTACTGGTATTACCGGGGGCTTTTTGAAATGAGGAAAGTAGGATGATAATAATAAGTGGTGTTTGTTTTGATAGGTATCGCGTCATGGATCCATTTTGCCCAAACTGTCGAAAATAACTACATAGGCTGGACACATGAACTTATAATCGTAGACGGTACGTATTTTATTATGATTTTGATTATTACAGTGACGTACGGAATTAGGATTTTGGTAAAATCGAATTCCAGCGACACCGACAATTGGAACAGTTATGGAAATCCTTCGGCCGCTGCTATCCCCCATGTCCCGAGACGCGTTTAGAGTGTTCAACGCCAACCAAGCAAAGTGGATAGCTTATTTGGATGAAAGAATTGAGAAAGATCAGCGACCTCCGCAATATGGGGGAACTAGAAGCTGAAGTTAATGTGTACTTATCTAAGGACGGTTGCAAGATATGATATGTTTCTAATAAACAGTTTAGTATATTGCTTAAAACACTATTTCGTAAATTTCAGTTTACTATTGTAATTGCTACCAGATATAAAGTGCAGAAGAGCACGTCCGAGTTGATAAAAGGTTGTTGAACGATTCTCGCTGAAATGCACGAAATTTCGCAATATTTTTGTGCGCCACCACGTATCTCGTAATCCCTTTTTATGTTCCGTCATTGCCAGAATCCGAGTAACGCACACGTACATCCTTTCACCATATTTTTGTAATCTTCCTCTGAACCAAGCGTTCTTTCATGTTTTACCCAAAACATTTTTGCGGAACAGAAAAGTGTACCTGACCTCGCGTAAGTGACATCGGAGAATGCTCTCCAAGATCGGAGAGTCACGTTTGAGGTGACGCAAATGCAATTTTACAGGATAAGCACCCATTCACGTTTTTGGGGAGATAGGCCTCCATTGACGTATACACATGTCATAAGGAAAACAATACAGGGTAAAATTCTGACATGTCTACTTACAAAAAAGGGATGGAGATGGAGTGACAAAAAACTTGTTGACTGGGAGCCAACATCATTACATCCTCCACTTGGGTGTCTAGACAAGTCTGCGGCAGCATAGTAGTCAACAGGGGCGATTATTAATGTTTTGTTGATCAAGTTTTCGACCGTCCTCAATCACACTTCTTCGCCTCATAATTGGTAATTTGTACTGTCCAAAGTGATGTAGTGACCATGACTAATTTGGAGATTCACCCAACAATTTAACATGAAGTGGGTGCATAGCAGAAGCAAAAACAAAATGTTTGAGCAGAGACATGAATAATTTACGCTGGTAGTTTTATATTGCTTTGACTAGTAGATTCCCACCGTTCCACACATCACGTAGGAACAAACAACACTAGATGTATGCAATATCTCGCTATAGGAAGATGTAAATGTGATGTACTGTCTTGGCAAACACATGGTAAGCATTGCAAGGTCATAAAGACTCATTTACATAACAGACTGAAATATATGTTTTGGTTAGGTTATTTTTTCAAAATTAAAGCAGTACGCCATTTTAAATGCTAAACATGGTATTTACAGCATTTCCATAGCTAAACATGGTATTTACAGCATTTCCAGTTTTGCATGCTTAAATTGTACTATCTATGCAAAATTGAAAGGATTTTTACATTCGTTATTTTTTTCCTATGTTATAAAATACGTTACAGTTACAGTCATCATCTGAAAGTAATGTCGGTAGACTTAGCTCCGAGTAGAGACGTGGCACGGATCTTCATTTGCATACGAATAGCCTTATCTTTTTATTTTTCTTTTCTATTTTATTTCCAATATTTTGTTGGAATTAAAAGACCGCCCAAATTGAAATGCAGCGAATTAATACTGATGAGTAGTATTTAATTAATTCCAACAAAATATTGGAAATAAAATAGAAAAACAAAAAATAAAAAGATAAGGCTATTCGTATGCAAATGAAGATCCGTGCCACGTCTCTGCTCGGGGCTAAGTCTACCAACATTATTTATCGTCGGTTTCCCCAAACAGTATAACTCAGCAGGACAGAAGTTACTGTTATGCAAATGCCGCATTTTACCGTTCCTTCCCCCGCATTCATTTCAATGAACATTCAATTATTAGACAGGTAGATTCTTTAAAACGTAGGGTTCATCAGCATGATGAATGCCACTACATGTTTTACATATTCTGCAGAAATGTTTCACATTAGGTATTATTTTGCCATAATACTCTTTATTATTTAGTACAACTTGCATAAAAACTGGTCAGGGTTGTACTGCCCCGTTTTTTATTTCTCTTGAACCGACTTGTTTTTGTACGGCTTTATCCTCCGTATTATGCTAATAACTGCTCAAGTAAACAAGTTTTTCAGCAAGGATTCTCCGCAATATTTTATATTATGTTTCTACTCCTTACGAAAATGTAACTGGCTATTACTCAGTAAAACCCCTAGCAACATGTTTCCAGTGAAGCAGCCCCAGTGTTTTAGCCATTAGAGGGAAATTACACGCTTCTGTGGTAATATTAAGCATAATTTTGAATGAAGAAAAATCTTGAAGTCAGTACCAGTCCAGATCCCGGTACTAGAACAGCTTGTGCCGTCATTCCCCTCAAGTGTTCGTATTCAGAGGAAAATAAAAAAAGTGATATCCACTTGTCAAAAAATGGAGCTTCGAACAAGTATCCTGTTTCTGGGCTGTGTCCTCTGTCTGGCCAGCCTGACAGCGGCCATCAGTGTACAAGAGGATTTGAGAATGACATTCGCTGAAAAAGGGACGTTGGATAAGGTACCTTGACCTTGAACCCTTCCAAAACATCCCCTGCTCAGGATATATAATTAGGAAAGTTTTTTTTGCATTTTTAGTTTCGATCCCGAGTGGCCCCCTTGTTGACAAAACCTTCCATGAAAACTGACCTATACTTGGTGCGCTGGTTGAGAGGTAAGTAGCACGAGATAAGATAAGAGAGGCTATTTCTCAGTACGCCAAGTGGTATTCATGTTCGTGTCTTGTTCCCACACAGCTCGCGACTTTGATATGGCTGCTGCGGAAAAGATGCTGCGGGAGGTAAGTATATACTAGCTCCTCTTAATAAAAAATGTGCATCTGTGTGGAGTGTTCTGACGTGGGGGAATATTACAAACGAGTTGGTTTTAATATTCGAGATTTTTCCTCGTTTTTTTTCCGCGTGGGTTTTTAAGTGACATGAAGTACGGTACAGGGAATATTGAAAATAAACCTAATAATATTGATGAGTTTCCTTGTGGCTATTCTCCGTTTCTCCGTGTTTCGCATGACATGTTATAAAAATGAGAGATTAACCCTTCACCTTTTCGGAACTTGTAGGGTAACGGGGAGTTATCCCTTATTTTGTTGTGGCGTAGTTTCTTGCCGTTACTTTTGCAATCTCGTGCTTCAGTGACTTACTTCGGTACTGAAATGAAATACCCTCGAGAGTGGTAGTTAGAAGGGAGGTAAACAAGTCGAGAAAAATCCAGATTTTGTCTTTGCCAGCGATATTTCTCTGTATATGGGGCCTTGAACCCTAATAGGATTATATATCTTAAATCTTCCAAAAAAGTAGGAGATAGGATGTATTGAGAACGGGCTCAAGGACGAGCGAATAAAATTGCTGAACCGGAAAACGTTGTTAGCCTGTTTACATGTGTGAATTTGAACATCTCTAAAAGTCCTGTTTTTGTCGTGATTGCCCTGATTTTACGTAGAATTTAGAATGGAGGAAGAAATACAGGATGGATGAGATTTTGAAGGAGGACTGGAGTGACATGATGAAAGATTATCCCGCCACTATTGATACTTACGACAAGGAGGGTAGACCAAGTAAGTCGGACATCTCCTAGTCGACAATGAGACTCGAGCTCTTTGTCAATACTCGAACAGTTTTAATACCAAGTGGCGTGTAAAATGAACAATTACCTTTCTCTAACTTTTCCCTTTGGTTATGAACATAGTTGGTGTTGTGGATGTCTATGAATGGGACATGCGAAATGTCGTCCTCACCGGGCGAACACAACGCTACTTACGGTATACGTACTACCTCTTGGAGAGTATAACGTCGCAAGTGTTTGAAAGACAGGCGCGAGGGATGAACGTTACTCAATTTTTGGTTCTGGGAAGTGCCGACGGGTTCAATTTAGTGGATCATGGGTGTGCCTTATGTAAGTTGAGAAAGATGTGTTTTTTCTCTCTCATTTTCTAATCTTATTTTTTATTTCCCGGTGTTAATGTATCTCAAAAAGGAAAATGGGGGATCTACTTGATACTTGAACGTCCCTTTTTGTTTGGTTTGTTCTGCAGGCATCCCGTTGTGGGTACAGTTTATTCAGGCGGTCGAAAATAACTACAATGGGTGGATGGACGAACTGATTGTGGTGGATGGTAAGTATTGACGCCACTAGCTTCTTGATCTGACCAAATTTTGCTTTCCGGGAATGTAAACTCCATTATTTCCCGTTTCAGCGCCGTCTACATACAGCGTCGTACTGGAAGCCGTCCGTCCCTTTTTATCCCCGGTAACGCGGAAGGCTCTACGTGTATTTAATCCGAACAAGGCGAAATGGATGCCCTATTTGGACGCCAAAATTGCCAAGAATCAGCGAAGCCCCAAGTATGGGGGCACGAGGTCCCCTGTTAAAAATAATTAGCGTTTATTTCCTCCCTTCTGCGATAATGTTTACACAAATATTTATGGAAGCTTCTAAACGACGTAAGGGGCTGATATGATTCCAAATGGAAAACGAAGGATCCCCTGGTTAAAAAATGAGGGGATGTTAACCGTCGCTTCCGGTGTAGTTAAACGTTCACCCAACAAAACATGGGGAACTGGTAATTATAACAGACAACTTTGACATTTCGTGATCGTCATAACCCCATCTAATTGTCATAATGTGCCATTAAGTTATCTTTACTAATAATTTGCTTACAACAAGTAGACTCTATAGAGTAACTGTCCATGTCGTTTTAGGCTACACTATTATTTTTAGGATAATTTAATGTTTAATGTTTAAACCATTTTAGTAGTATATAACGTTACTGTAAGTTTATTTAACGACGGGGTATTTCATCGGCCAACTGTATTGCTACTTCCAGTTCTACATCGAGGATAACGACACGTGATAAAAAAAATAAAGGACAAATAAAGCCAACATTTCATAGTTGTTGTTTTCATTTATTTATTTGGAAATATTTCCCGTCCATCGGAATCCCCCTGCTCGTGACCTTTTAGAAGAATCAGTGCTCTCCGCATTATGGGGATAAAAGGCTATACAAAACTTTCCACTAAAGCAATTTAACTCCCAAATTATATCCTCAGTCACATTTAACTTTGTTGAAAGGTTGTAAACAACTGGGTAAACCTGAAGTGCATAGGTAGCGACAGGCTGGGCTGTGCAGGTTGAAAGCCTTCAAAATTAGCGTGCATTTCGGCGTGCATTCCCTGTAATTTGTATAATTCTAACTCTTTCCTACCCACTTATCCCCTTATTTCGGGGACATACCATCAGATAAACATTTTAAAAGGAAGAGATGGCCACTTATGCTTCCTGCAACAACAGGAAGCATAAGTGGCGTAAACATCCGCGTGCTTCAAGCATGCCAGGCTGGAAGGACAAATAAAATTGCTCTTAAATACCGTGTTTTCCGTTTATCGACTTCCCCATTAATTTGCCAACTTGACAAAAACAATTTTCCAATTCCCTCGATATTGTGGGCGTCTCCTAGAAACTTTCTGCTAAAACGTTTCCTCGCGTATTACTTTCTTTCTCCACAACCCAAATGCCGTCTTTTCCTGTCGAACCCTGGCTAACCCCCCAAATTGTCTTAGCCATCAAAATCTTCCACCGGGGCTACGGCAGATTTCCGGGTATCTTCCCTGTCAATATTCACCTCACCAAAAAGGGGGCCCCCTGCTTTCCCTTACCACCTCTTCATCGCTGCACCACCGCCTCTCACATATTCTCTTTAATTTCTCTTCTCCTTTTCTCCCTCTACATTTCCTTTCTCCTGCTCTTCTCCCACCCACGTCGTTTTTCCCCGTTAGAAATAGTGCGACTCGGAGTCCTCCTTAGCCTCTCCCTATGGACCCTCTTCACTGTCCTCTTCAACCAAACCTGCCTGCAACACCTACTGCTCCTCTCTTCCGGCATAAACACCTTTATGGGCACCTACTCCCGAAAAAGGCCTTCCCTGCATCATATTCCTCTCCTCAAGGACACTCCAGGCTGT
>JAHZNE010003711.1:0-12960 GCA_027744055.1 Callyntrura sp. NNG-2020
TTTATCTGTGCCACAGAAGCTACGACCGGAAAGGTTGTTTTATAACCGACTTTCGTTTAGTGTTTTTGGGTAGATTGAAACAAAGGCACCGAAACCCCCGTCGAAAGATACCAGCATGGTATAAGTACCTACGTTGGGTCAACAATGAAATATATAAATTAAATCCGTGACCACAATGGTCTGACCTGAATCGTGCCTGGTGGAGGCTTAAACGGGGAAAATCCAAAATGTTAAATGTATGAGAAAGGAAAAAGAAAATCCTCCTTTTATCTATTGCCTGCAGCCAGTCTTAATACCACTTACTTGTTAGAAAAACAGTTTCGTAATGTATATACTACTTTCTTCAAGTTATCAAAGACTTTTTTTTGTTCTGAAGGTTATCCTCGCGAGAGAAAGAAGTGTCCAATGAAATAAAATATGAAACATAAAAGGCGCACAAAATGTAGAAATATAAGCGGCAAGGATAGAACAAAAAAGAAACGCGGGGCTGTATATGTCCATGTATGTGCAGTCATGCCCTTTCGAACTTTACACATATCTAGAAGGAAACTGGTAAAAAAAGAAAAAGATTTTTTAACGCTTCCTGTCAAACTTTTCTGTTCAATAATACCTCCGACGAAAATAGGTGATTGGTCCGTTTACATGGCGTTTATACCCTGTTTTATAGCACTTTAGTCTCTAACAATCTGAAGAACAAGCATATAACAGCCTGCCTCCAAGTTATCCACTTGCTGACTCATACTTATTATAAGTCGACGGATCATCGTTTTTATTACCACGAATAGCGGGTGTACCATTTTCCTCTTTAAAGACGAGTCTTGCGATATGTGTGTGTGTGTTTTTTTTCTCTCTTTCGAAAGGATTACTACTTTCTGGTCATAAAAGATCGTTCTTTGGATTTTCGGAAGTAAGGGAAATTTCACAAGTTCTCACACAAGCCTGACTTTCATCAGATCCGTATCATTATTTCTTGTAGAACGCTGCAGATCATTTTAGCAGCATCTGGTTTCACTATCACCCAGTATAACATCATCACCGTCATTCCTATTATCACATCACCAAAACTACTTTATTACATTGCCAAAAGTGCCTATTCTCAACATCACGCACCAAACTTGTCGTAAATTCTCGGAGAAACATCCATTAAAACTTAGGCGTTCCACGCGTAACATGACGTTGACGATAAGGGCGAAAAGTTAGTTTCATACTTGTTGGAAGGGAACCAAAAACGGTCGTTCTTTTGAACACACACAACTTACGGGTAGAAGAAATGCTATCAATAAACGTTTAATACAGGTTAACCTTTCATTTAATTTTTCACCAAATTAACGGTCCTCCTGGGAAATGGCAATAATTGCAGTGTAATAAAAAGTGCACCAATATTGCACTATTGTTGTCTTAAAACGTTCTGTTGTCCTTTATTGCTGATGAAATCGGCAGAGTTAAAAAAATATTTGAAGGGAGCAAAGAAGTAACAACAATGAACTGCCTAAATGTACGTGACTTGGGATGTGTAGCCCTATAATTTATATATATACATACAAAATTTTCTATGGTCTAAGATTCCAACGTGATTACCCCGCCAATTTTAAAATTATAAAACATTCTTCCAAATGACAAGGTTTAATGTTCCAATTTATTAAAGTGTGATTAATGCTAACTTTTAATACTTTTACTTCGTAACCCTAAATCAACGTGTTTTTACTTTTATCTTTCTTAACGTTCCGACTTGGTATTATGGTGTAAACGCGGGAAGGAGAAATGGCCAAAGTTAAAAGTTATGCGCACCGTTACAATTTGTAGAGTAAAATGTATTGAAAGTATTAGGTAGTTTGTCATTCGGTAACCATGATGATGTGTCAATGGAAAGAAGCAGAGTAGTAG
This sequence comes from Callyntrura sp. NNG-2020, assembly GCA_027744055.1. Classification (NCBI taxonomy): domain Eukaryota; kingdom Metazoa; phylum Arthropoda; class Collembola; order Entomobryomorpha; family Paronellidae; genus Callyntrura; species Callyntrura sp. NNG-2020. Next base: position 1,885 of record JAHZNE010003711.1, read on the forward strand.
TAGTAGTAGTTATATAAGATGTCAACTGCTGTCCATTGCCAAGAATCTCATATATTGATCTGCGTGTGTGGTATTGGTAACTAAACCTAAATATATAGACGTACATACCTATATATACCATCTAATACACCTTGTCAATAGACAAAAAATCCGCTTTACAATACGGGCCAAACCGGGTGAGATTTATAATATCATTAAAAGATCCTCGTTTTTCTAATCTTTTCGCGTGAAACAGGAGTAACAATAGCAATTTATGGGATCGTCAAAGTGTTGGATGAAACTATATTTCATTTCTGAAAAGCTTTTCTCAACCGTCATTTTTTTTTCTTCTCTTTTTATGTCTTCATCTGAATAGGCCGGCGAGCTTTTGGGAAAAAACCAAGCGGAAGAAGTGTTGGTCGCCTTGTCACCTCTTTTGGAGAGATCTCATCCACCACCGTCCCTTTGCCGCTTCTTTTCCCGCTACTGTAGAAGTCGACCGAGATGTCCTCTGGTTGCCCAACTTTTTACACCCGTTGTTCGTCGTGCTCTCAAACATAATGTGGTAATAAATTGCAGTACTATTTCTCTACGCATATAAGTTGTCCACTAAAGAAATACATTATCACCAAATCTGTACCTTTCTTTCCCCAAGTCGTTCCTCCTTTTGTGTACCTTCTTTGGGTTGCCGAGAGGCACACTCTTTCCTGTCGTGTGGGGCTCCATCTTGTGAAAGTTAAGACGTCGGTTGACCACTGTGTACTCAATACGTTGTGAGATGCGTATGCGTAGCTTGTTTGACATCCTTACTTTACAAAAGGAATAATTTATGTTCCAAAATTTACAAGCTGTCCCCCAGTTCCCATTGCAGGGATATCTATTACTACCAAGAGGGACAGAAAGAATCCTGACCATGCCCTTACTGCGATTGTGAGAGGTCTGTCATATTTTGATGCGTTTAACGTCTCATATTGTTTGGTAAATCATACGAAGCGAAATACACATAATTCTTCTCCCATTTCTCTGCAAAAGTCATCCTTCCCCACAAACATGCCAAATTCGTCCGTTTATTTTATTTATGTGATAGTGTGTGTACATCTGATGTATATTATCATCGTTATTACTATGCATACACACACAACGACTAAAATATGTAGTACATGACGTAGTGTGCAACATATGACATAAGATGTGAGGCATGTGTTTGCATTTTAATGTCGAAGTACCATCGTAAATCTTTTCATAAGATCCTTTAGAAGCTTCTTCGTGATGCGACCCGGGAACTCTGTATAATAAGTTTCCTTTCTCCTTCCTCCCCTCCGTCTTACCTATTTTCTGTCTTACTCCCATTTCGTCTTTCCTAGTCTCATTTTCCAGCTTGTATACACACATACTGCATTGTAAGAACCTCTTTCTGGGGCTTTGCAACATTTTCTCTGGCTTGCTTTCACCAAAACGAAGATAGTCTCCTTTGTCGTTGTCCTGAATCCACAATGTACACACATACCTACCTCCATACATGCTTACGCCACCCACGGGTATGTGCATCCACTTCCTTTCTACTTATCATTATACTTTGCCCTTGCCGTGCTTCCTAGGAAAATAAATATCAACACAAGGTTCCCTCTCTCTCTCTCTTCCGTACGTATACGCATTGAAGACCACAAGTTCCAATGTTTCCTTCTCCCGTATACTTTACCTATCGGCTTTTCTCCTAATAAAATAATTTTCTACGGATGTACCTCTTTCCTATTTTAAAAAGACGCTGCACTGTAATAATAAGATACAGAGAGTCTTCTTCACAAAGAAGAGAGGGATTTTCTTCTGTAAAACTCAGGCAATTTCACATTTCCAAATTTTGAGCAAACCAAAGAAATGAAAAAAAGCTTTGCTTTTGCCACGCTCACAAAGCACGCTGTTATATAGCCGGAGTTTTGTTTGGGGCGCCCAGATACGAAAGCAAAACATGAAGCACCATGTTCAATAGGAAAACAAGAGGGCTGCACACACATGGCACAGTTTAACACAAACAAAACAGAAAATAATACACATATCGTCCCACATAAGATTATTATTACGACTTAAAATAGAAAGTGAACTTGTTCGAAAATAGGCGTAAACAGCCGCACTAAATAAAACGGGGGCTCCTACTCCACAATACAAACTCTCATTCCAGGGCTGTTTTGATTGTCCTCTACCTACTTCGTGTGGAGCCCAAAATGTGGCAGTAGTAGTTTAGTACTGGCTAGTAGACAAAAAGACCTCATCATTTTAAGTTTCGAATAGCCGTTATTATTCTTCAGTATAGTGTCATTTATTTGCGGTAAAAGCCATTCTCTTGTAAGGACACAGGCATTTTCCCCAACTTTCAACACTCCTCTGCTCTCTCTCTCTCTATGAAACGGTAGTTTGTAGCAACCAGTCCAGAGTGCATTTGCCATAACAATCTGCAATGCAAAAGAAATAGTTGTTTTATATGGAGGCTGGTACAATAATGAGTACATGTGATGGCGGAGACATTCTCTTCTCGTAATCTTTATACATTACTTGTTTGTTCACGTCGTCGTACGTGTTATAATAACAATTTTCTTAAATGGAATACATCCAGGTTCATTATTATGGCCGTGCACTAGATTTCAAATGGGGATGTGGGTGTACACATTGTGTGTATTATATAGTAACATGTGCCATTGTAGTCCTATCGCAATGTGGGATAAAGTATTGTTTTGCTGGGTGGGTTGACAAAGTAACGGGATCCTTGTAACAAGTGAAACGAATAAAGCAGAAACGGTTGGGAAGGGAATAAAAGGGAAAATACTTGTTTTTCTGTAGGGATAATTATCCTCAAGGGAGTGGTAAGCACTAAAAGCGGTATAAATCAAGATTAAATATTTGGGTTGACTTTGGTTTTAAAAAATGTGTATAATTTAGCAAAGAGGAAGAATAATAGAATTACTGCCAACGTTGTTTGAGTCGGGATATGTGCTGCTGCTGCTGCTGCAGCTTCTGCTGTGTCGAGGTTATTTAGAGAATGATGATGTATAATTGTGGGAGGCAGGCCAAAGGAGAGGAGATGGGAATTAACGGAAGTTTGTACAAGCAGAAGGCAAATAAATAGAGAAGGAACAAGTCAACATGTTTACATGGAGAAAAACGAGATGTCCATTCGATATTCGTTAGAGGCTCGAGAATTTTTTTTATCAAAACATATTCTCTTTCTCTTTGTAGCAAGTACTCTATTGTGGGTGTTTGGTAAACTGAGACATGACAGCTAATATTTACCCGTCTAGGAGTACAAAATTAGCAAATATTTCCCCATTAGAACAAAATTATATTTTTTCAATGAGAAGAGATTTTTTCATATTATTATTTTCCCACGGCACTTCTCCTTGACAATATATGATTTCACGCTTCTCAAACAAGAGCACATTTGTACGTATCTCGATGAGAGAAAGATAAACAAAACTAATAGCGTCCCATAAAAATGCGGTACTGTGACGCGACATGTAAAAAATATAATTTACAATCATACGGTCTTGACAATAGGCAAAACCCCATTAGCAGATGCTGTACATTTTTTTAAAACTAAATTATATCATGTTTTGCTAAACCTTGCACATCGGTCTTGGTCTGTATATGAACGCCCGTAAAAGGCCTGTCTCCCAGTTGGAGTACAAAGAAAAGTTTGCTTTTTACAAAAAGGAAAGTTTTCTACAATAACGTGGAATTACGATATATTCAAGTTTGTGAAAGCTTCGTAAAATCAAGTTTTATGTAAAATACAATGGCAAGTGAAACAGAAATTTAAATCCCTTCATTTCATCTGATCAGGGCGTCGTGCCAAACTGTTTGGTACTCAACGCCTTACTCTAAAATAATGCTAATAGTGGAATGTACTTGAAACTTGCCATTTCGTTGATGAGATGGGGGGCGGTCTAAGCCCATGGCTCTATATGTTTCAATATAAACACTTAGGAACTTTTCACTTTATCTTATTGTATTGTATAATGTTGTCCTCGACAAAATACTTTGCTGTGTGTGTGTGTCTGCGTGTGTAAATATAAAAGAGCGAGTACATTAAAGAGTATTCATATGATTATCCCTATTTTTGTGACGGCGGTGTTTATAGTAGACACACACACACACACTCACATTCCTTTCTTCACCGGGGATAAACCATTGATTTATTGATCTAAAATTGTGATCATGTTTTAAAATTGAATTCAACAGAACCGGACGCAACAGGGTGATGACAGTATTATTAATCCAACATAATTTATAATGACTTCCGCTTGTCACAGAGTTCTAGCTACTAGTATAGTCTATCGTTCCCAAAAAGCTGTATGACAAACCAGCCTTATTTTTGTTGGAGACAAACAGTTTTTTGGATTCTTGAATCGGTGCCAAGCCAGAATTGCCGATGGCATGCCAATCGGGAAAAGCAAAACAGCATAGGTCTCTGGCTGGATAAATATTCTGCCTATCGTAATAAGCAGTACTAAATTTTATTCTGTATATTTTCGACGACCTCCTCCTTCCATATTCTGTCCAAACTGTCATGATTAATTTCTCCCCTTTCTCTCTCTCTCTCTCCTACCATGCTATACGACAGCTGTTTTCGTAATACTGTTTAGCAGCAAAAAAAACGGGAAAAAATTGGTAAATATGCAAGCGATGTTATATTTAAGCCATATAAGAGTTATAAACGAAACGTTTTCCCAATTCTATCTACTCACCATTCCCACACACGTCCTTGTTTCGTCGTATTTCGGATGACTTGACCATCTACCTAGTTGTATCTGTTTAATTCATTAAATAAATAATGTTTACTCAGTTGACACTGTCCATTTGGAGAAAGCACACATTTCCCATCATTACTGCTTTCTTATTTATCTGTAATATAATAAAGTTCGTTGTCTCAACAAAAGTACATTTGGTGCCCGCTGTAAAACCAGGAACACTTTTACGACGTAGGTAGACAATCTCGCACATGTATTTGCACCAGGAGTGTAATCCTGAAAACGGATTTTGCTTTCAATTGGGTTTGCAATAGGAAACTAACAGCGAATTGTATTTGGAAGAAATTTCTTCCAATGAGTTGTGATGTTAGTGTGGGGGATGGCTACAAAGACAGTAAAGTCTCTGAACAAAAAAAACGTTGCTGAAGCAAAAAGAAAAAGCAAGAAAATATCTTCACTTGCTTGCCATCCCTTGGGAAATAGCGATGGTCAATAGTTCTGTACAGTACAATCATTTCGTTTACAACGACATTTCTCGTCTCTTCTCTCTCTCTCTCTCTCGCTTTCTTTTCTCTCTCAGCTTTTAATAGAAATGAAGCTTTACATTTCACCGGAATCTGGACGATCTCTATTTCAAAAAAGGAAAAACGACTAGACCAACAAAGTTCAGTGTTGTACGTACTATTTTTTTTCTTCTTCATATTATTGAGAAAAAGAGGTCTTTTTGGAACATTGTGAAAGCAATCATATAATGGGCTAGAGAATAGAAGGAGAAAAAAAGGACGGGAAAGACAAGAAGGGTAACAAGAGAAATCATTGGGAGTAAACGAAAAGTAAAGAAGCGACCAAGAAGTAGCAGTAAGGTCGATGAAAAACTATACCCGATTTCCTCTTGATCACATCTCTCCTTTCTTCCTTTATTTCGCCCTTTCTTTCCTTTTACTTTATATGAGTAGTCGGAGCAGGAAGATGCCTTTTTGTGACGATACTTGCAGAGAAAAGGGAGGTTATAAACAAATGGATTGAGAGAGTGCAAAAAAGAAAGGGAAGCTGTAAGAAAGCTGGGCACACTTGCACCAGGACTATACCAGCAAACGGGAAGGAAATAGAAAGGGATTTTATATATAATTTTCGTTCATTCATTTTTTATAATTTCTCTCTCTCTCTCTCTCTGTGTCTGTGTGTAGGCAGTTATTTGTGTTTCCTAAAATAATAATACAAGCACACAAAAGTACAAAAGCAGGCAAAGTTGAATTGTTAAAAGTTGATCGAAAGGAACTTTGAAGTAGAATGAAAATATCTTCACTGTTACAACTACAACCACTCTCTCTTTTTCCTCTCTCTCTCTCTTTCTCTCTCCATCTCTGCTGGTCTTCCACAAAAAATCCCAACAAACACATTTATTAGGAAAATATTGTTTGCGGATGGTGAAATAGTTGATATGATGCCCCGATTGAGAGTCAAGTTATGTTCAAGTTATGTTCCCCAGCAGAGAGGCACTCCTTTTGTACAATATTGTACATTGTGTAAAATTGCTTTGGCAAACTTACTTGAATGGTATCGCGGAGAGAAAAAATGATTATACTTTCCGTCTACTCTGCTGCTCCACTCTCAAAACCAGGCTGCCAACAAGACATGAAGAACAAGGAAGTTATAATATTGATGAAAGATGATTGATGCCGTTTTCGTCCTTCTCGTTTTATGATTTATGACTACCTTCTGTTGTTTGGGTGTTAGGAAAGCATAAAGTGGAGAAAACAGGATGGGGCACAAAAAAAGTATCTACAACGCCCATTTTGATGGGCACGGGAACAGGCTTAATAAACCGATCAATCGAAATGCAGGGAGAAAAGAAGATGCTACTCTGAGGCGTATACGGAGAAAGCAGTTCTTCTATTTTAGAAGGGAAAATGCACTCTCTCTTGTAAATGCCCCTTGTGAGCGATATATATTAGGAGATTGGGAAGCAAGTGGAGTAAGCAGACATCCGGTTTGAGTTGTTTGTTCCTGTTGGTTTGGACGTTAGACGTCTTACAGTGGTATCGTCTTAAAAGTTGTTTCTTCAGTGTTGGTAGGGTGCAATCAATGGAACTACGTGTATGGAATTAAGGGGTTCGTGTGGAAACCCTTCAACGGTGCATAATTTCTATTTGTGCGGTTGAAACATGTACACACGATGATGAGGCAAAATGAAAATGGGATGAGTAAAGTAGATTTGTGGGATCACGTCACGTGTAGTCGTTTTTTGAATGGAAGAAACTGGCAAATTTTGGGAAATTGATGGCACATACGTAATTCGATTCCCAATGCGAGGGTTCGTATTCGCAGTAACTCGTCCACATTTTTTTGTACGGGTGAGTAGTCGAGGCGAAATGTAAAAGTGTTTTTGTGTGGTGGCAAAAGGAAGAACAAGGCTCACGCGAGAGGCGTAATATGTCAATGGCTGATTTTGGTTGTGAGTTAAAAATGTATTACCCAAAGGCGACACGTCCTAAAAATCCTTGTCTTGCAGGGAATGGGTCGTGTCATTTACAATATTTATCAATTACTTTGGGATTGGCTACAACTTGTGGTTCGTACAGAGTAGTACCTAAAATCCTTTGAATTGAATTGAGGTGAAAGCAAGTCAAATAATGGGGACGTTTAAACCTGTAAAATAAAACGATCAGTGGTGGATCTAGCCTTCGTCCGTTGTAATAGACCAGACTTGCACACAACTAATTATGTATACAAACCCCTTCTATCGGTTGGGTAGATTTAAACCTGTAAAATGAAACGATCAGTGGTGGATCTAGCCTTCGTCCGTTGTAATAGACCAGACTTGCACACAACTAATTATGTATACAAACCCCTTCTATCGGTTGGGTAGCGACTAGGGAACAATACAAAATGATAGTTTCTTATATATGGTAGATTTCTGTTTAAAATTAGAGTAGTTTCCTTGTTTCTTTTCAAATGTGTCAGGTCTCTCTATAAATAGGTGCGCAGTGCAGTAATGCCATATGCCATAAACAAATAACGTTTATAGGTATGGGGGAAAACTGTCCATCAAACAATATTGATCGTGTGTATCCTAAGATGAGTCTGGCATATCGAACCGCCCCTTTTCCGAAGCATTTTGGTAGGTAATATGCAACGTGTAACTCAATTTTTTAGGAGCGAGCAACTTGACATTGACGTATACTTTACATCAACATTCATCAGGCCGAAAATAAATATGTAGGAACTTGTAGGCATATCTGAAGACATATGCATGCTTCCCGCTAGTATCATAGTGAATGCATCCGCAAGGAAAGATATTAGATATTTTTACCGTTGAGGTATTTTTTATAGACGTCAGACATTTTAAATAGACAACGTATCTTTATATGAATGATCAGAAGTAGGGACTGTTTGGGATGTCGGTTCCTGTGAATAATGAAAACTAAAGACTGTTTCCAGTTAAAACTGTCAGTTAGAATTAAAATTTAGAAACTTTGCAGATCTTTTGTAATTGTAATGGGATTGGGCGTATTATGCATTTGCGCGTGGAAAATTAACAAAAAATTCTTCAAATAGGTACTTATACTCATTTTTATCCAATTCAGGTATTTTTAATTATTAATTACTTGCCTGCAAATTTGTTATTGTTTCAGTTTCTATAAAATAACACTGTAATTTATGCGTTGCAATTACAATGGTAATTACAGTTGCGGTTTTCACTTCAGGCTTCCCACCTCCTGCAAACGACAGTTTACAAGGTTAAAATTCCATTTTCCTTAAACGACTAACGTTTCGCCGGAGTATTTTAGAATCCCCCGCCTTTAACTGAAAGCAAGCCACTAATTTATGGCGTTAGTATTTCTATTATTAAATCCTCCGTATAAAATAAATTGTGCGGCGCGACTTCAAACCTGAACTACTCACAGATCGTTGGTTATCTGTATGTAGATACACCCTCTTTCTTATTTGGTAAAACGACATGTTTTTTAATTTCTTCCTCAAATCCCTTACGCAATCCTCCGGCTTAGTGTTTAAGTCTCATCAACCTTATGTTTGATGTTCTCCCAAAGAAGAAAAACAAAAAAAATGTCTTGTAGCAAAAAAGGGATAAGGTTGAAATATCGGGTTAGGGATTTCCCACGAGGATTCTCAATAGCAGCAGACAGACACACACACACACACACACACACATACGCTGCCCAAGAAACGCTATCCTACCACATCTCTCGAAATCGTGGTGGTGGTGATGTTGCTGGCACAATGGAATTCATGGGTTTTCTGTCTGTTATTTAATGCCTTCTCTCCGTACACATCTTTTCTTGCTGGCATGAACGGTTAGTTGGGCAGTGGAATCAGACAACAACAGACAATTCGACGTTTAGCATTAGTTACTAGCATCCTCATACCTCCCAACTAGAAACCTTTTCTCCTGCTTTCTCTTCCCGCTTTCCCCATTATTCAACTTCTTAAGAACACGAGGACTTTCACTCGAGACTAGACCTTTCGAAGAATAATAAATTGCCAAATAAAATACTCTATTGATTGATGGTGGGAGAAAGACCGCTAAATTTCCTTGTCTAAACATTTATTTATGGAGTGCAGTAGTTTTTAATAATTACGTCACACCTGTTCGTCTTTTCCTCTCTTTTCGCCCTACCCATCTACCTGCTGCTGTGTATAAGTCTGTCCGTTGCGTTCTTAATACTTCTCGCCTTCGCCCTGTCCTGACGGCATTAATGCGGTTCACGTACAAAAAAATGTTGTGCGCTAAGCTTGCTTTGTAGCACTAACTATTATTGCCAACTCCATAATATACCCCTCTACCTAAACACCTATACATCTTCTTATTATATACCGAGTGGTTTGGTGGAGTATTGACGCGTGAACCAATTTATGATGGCATCCTCCGTAGTTAACAGAGGGACAGGAGGAGAAAGTTGTATAATCCCCGCACTGCACTGTGGTGGTATCACTTTCTCTAGAAAATCATTGAGCATACATATAAGGGATCAAATCTAGCCAGCAGACAATCATAAAATTGAACTGTTTTCCCTCTCGTCCACGCCCGCCCTCTCCCCCTCTTTTTTTATTCCACTTCACTGAGGAAAGTGCTCTGTTTTCTTGTGCATGTCGTAAAAAAGAAAGTAAAAGGGCTATAAAAGGAGAGAATTGTGCCGTATTATTAAAACACATCACCGTCATTGTCATCAGGATCATCATGGATGGAGGGACGCTATACAGCGCTGCTGGGGCGAATGGGGTGTGTATTTGTGTGTGCCTGACGTTCATATACACCTGCCTGTGTATCCGATACATATTTATGTTGTCCTCTCTCTCTCAACGAAACAACCTTTGATCTCTGTTAATGAGAACTTTTTGGGTGGGCGCTTATTTGCTATTCTTTACAGCGTTTTCCCTGCACTGCACACTCGACTCGACTACTGATTATGTATGCTAATGCCAGTACCACCAAAGCACAATCAAACGGTGTACGCGCTTCTTTGTGGTATTTTGTGTACAAGTTCAACAGTGATCGTGTATATATGCATGTAGGCGTCCACTTTGTCCTCTTCCAATCAAAGGGCACATGTATACACCTATAGACTCTTTTGCCGACATTTCATTTTGCATTTGACAATTAATTTGTTTTCTAAGGCATGTGGTACAATTTGGCAGTTAGCGCAGTGCGGTGATGTATAGAGGCAGGCTTCCTGCCGAATACGTTCGTTCCCCTTTGTACGGGTTTCATTACCTTTACTGCATCGCAGGTTTTTTTTTGCAATGGGAACCAATGGGATTGATACAATGTGGTCAGCCGTCTTCCAAACCCCAGCAACAACGTTAGGATCATATAGAGATGTAGCAGGCATATGTAGGGATTACTACATTGCTGAAATTTCAGGACAGCGGAAACTAAATGAATATTTATGATATTTTATCCGGTTGGTTGGACGCATCTACATGTGTGCCTGCCTCCCTTTTCTATGAACTGTGTAATGGATGATCGGGCAAGTTTTAAAATTAACACAGAATTGTAGCATCCAGAGAGAGAGAGAGAGAGGTACAAAGTGCAAATTTTTTTTAGCATGGCGGAGAATTTAGAAAAAATACTGCAAAAAAACATGAAACACGGGAAATATTCCTTTTTGTGGGTATTTTGGAAATAAAAAGTAACGGCTTGAGAAACATGGTACATTTGAACTGGTCGGGGCATAACTGGAATTGACTTTATGTTTATAATATGTTGTCTTGTATGTGAATCAACTGCAGGATTTTGGGAAGCATCCGTACATGCGGTTGTTCATTCAGGAATACATTCAAGCCTTGAACTGTCATAATGATGGAGTCAACGTTGTGAGAAATTTTGTGAAAAGGT
>JAHZNE010003712.1:0-16933 GCA_027744055.1 Callyntrura sp. NNG-2020
TTATAAATTAAGTAAACTTTATTTTGTTTCCCCGGACGTAGCATACGAAGGTTGTAGGTTAGATGAATGGCATATCTACATACTACATACCATATAATTCTAATGACCAGAGACTAGGAATAAGCATTCAAGCACTGAAGTTACTTAATTAATATATCAAAGAATTTGCTGTTAAAACTGTGCTAAAATTGTAATATTAAGTAGTGTAACTAATATTTATCTGCGTTACTGATTTCATGCCGTCTACTCCGATTTGGTTTTATTTATATAGCGTCGTTCGATACTCACACGCCATTATCTAACTAAACACCCTCAGTAATCCACTTTCATCAGATTATAAAAGAATTACGAAGATTGAGATACTTGATGATTACCTCGTTAGTCGATGATCCTTTACGGAAGAACCGAAAAAAGTTTATTTTATCTGTTATGATTAATAGTAAATCACTTTACACCAATTTTATGCACTTGAGTTGCATTTGCATCTAATTGTAAGCTTGCATGAATGCATGAACGGTTACCTGTTATTTTTCTCTCTTGTGCATGTGCAACTCTATGCCGTAACTTGCACTCTATGATTGCAAATTGAAAAGAAGTAAAGAGAAAAGTTTGAATGCCAAACTTTCAACAGATGTTTTTACAGTAGATAATATCATTGTATTTGTACGCAAGTTAGAGCAGGACGGAATATATGTATTTATTTTAATTATTGTGGGAACGAAAGATTTAACAAGGGAAATGATAGGTTGATTCAAAATAAATTAGAATCCAAAAAACCTTTTTACGGTGTATTTAATTGAACGAACTTTTAGTAGTTCTCGTTTCAGTCCGTACGGAAATCCGGCCATGAATTTCTCAATTAAAACCCGGTTTTAAAATATAAATGCAGTTGGATATTAATTTTGTTTCCGCAGTACCTTAAGTTCAAAATTGTAGACACAGTTATTAAGTAGGTCGTAGTTCACTGCTCCTGATTGATCTTGGTAATCGGATTTTCGTTGACATAAAAATTCTATCGTTCGCCCAAATCCAAGCAAAGGTACCAACAGATTGGATATTCTTGTCTGTCCAACGGATGGAAACCTTTTAAGTATACACCTATTATTTACCTTAATTCCATATCGTCACTGACAACTCTAGGGTTATAAAATCTGGTAGACAGGTACTTGTATGTTGTGTAAATTTTTGTATTAATACCGCAAGGATCTTCAGTAGTTTTCTTTTTGGTGCTATGACGCCCGTGGAATGGTAATGGAAGGCTCATTTTCGTTCATTTCGATCAACTTTATGATCTGACATGTGACTCTCTTGGGATTTTACCTAATGAATGTATGAACGAATTTATCCATCCTACTCCATATGGATAACCAAAACCCCAAATCCGTTTCCTTTAAATGCGAACGCAACGGTCGGACAAGACTAAAATTATGTAGTATCGGACTAGCTAGTCCTAATAAATCATTCATACTAGTACATTCCTACTCAAACCTTCACTCTATCATCTATTAAATCCAGTAGGAGTAGCTGAGTATTTAAGATTCAGTCTAAATTTACAAATACCAATATAATCGTATTTGCAAAGCAAGCATGGTGATAAACACGTCCCTTATCTCTTGATTGAGTTGAGACATCTATAACCGTTTTAGTGATGGAACAGATGAAAGAAAAATTAACCACATCATGCACCAACGTTAATATTAGAACTTAGTATAGTAAAATAAAAACTAATTTTTATGCGTATGCTTCGCTAGCGAATTCCTAGCGAAGAGATCAGCCTGCGGCAGGACGGTTTAAGGTGTAAGGAGTACAGTAAAGTAAAACTATACTCCCAAAATAACTGACGATGAGTGTAAATTAATGTACACGCACGCAAAAAATGTTGACGGTTTATTCTAGTAATTCTAGTTAGGTATGATGCAAGCACTAAATTACTTTTGGCAGATCTATTGTTCTAGCGATGTAAAGTGTAACTGCTACAAGAAATTTGTACAGGGACCACTCCAGCAATTTCTTCAATTTCGAAAACTTTGTTTGCTAAATATATCTTCAGATTCTATTATTTGAAAAGCATACATATATGTCAAACTGGCATGATAATCAAGTCCTTGAAAATTCATTGCCTCTACATTGTACTTGTAAAAATAGTAGTTATATAAAGATTTCTTTAAAACCAATAACCTGAATTCAGAGTAGCGGCTTTTAAAAATATTGGCGGAATGGAGCGGCAAATATAAACTTTTATATAGACAAAACTTCCCTGTCGGATATTCTCATTCAAGCTGTTGATTGTGATATTTTATGCATTCTTTCACATGAGCAACAAAGTTTCAATGTAGTTTGTAATATAATATTCGTATAAACGATGTAGTATTAGCAGGTGGAAAGAAAAATAAATGTGTTTAAAACACACTTGTATTGTACTATGTTGCGTCTTGATTGTTGGTATTTTTGATATGGTGTAATCACGTAGTTGAAGTTATCATGTCATAACTCTCCCCCGCTACGGCGGCATTGTTGATCGCTTAGCTTTTCATTTGTTTGAAAAAAGGTTTTATGGTGTTTTTATAAATCCTTAAAAACAATTCTTTTTTTAAATGTGAAAACAAAACCGATGAAAGTTAGAGCCAAATATGGTAGCTTTAAATTTGAAGAAAAAAGTAGTTATATAGCATCATTGTAAGTCTACAGTAATTATTATTAATATTTACTTTTATTTTGGTATACATGCTCTGCTCTCATTATTGAGCATAAAATTAAATGATTATGTATTTAAAACGGCGTAGGTACATTTGTTTTCGTTCGTGCATTTACGAAAAATGTGTTAATGCATTAACGAATCTCTCGTTATCATTACCACGCTATTATATTAGAGTTTTTGCGATTTCGTGGTTTTTTGAAAATGGTTGATGGTATGTATTTCAGCTAGAACAGGCGATAAAATAACATCTTTTCCCATAAATAAATACACACAACTAATGCCTTCATACTATTACTTACTAAACCATCAAGATTTTGCACATCTTGCTCATTGAAGCCTAGAAGTCTCGTATATACAATACCATTTTTTCTTAAGTCCCTGGAGTAGCAGAGAAACAGAGATATTGTAGTCAGAAACAGTTTGCGAATTCGAATAGTTTTAACATCAGATACTAAATTAAATTCGTACCGTGTAACAGGCATTGCTACCACGATGAGAAACACTATAGGTGCATGAAATATTACCACTAACACATTATTTATGGTCGTTTGCAGAATTTTAAGGGTGTTACCGATTAATCGAACAATCGTTATGCCTATGCAACTGAGTACATAACAACACGAATCCGATTTCCCATCACTACGAACGTGATGATTTAACAATGTATCTTAACAAATAATATGCAGAAATCAATTTTCTGTGACTGATGGACTTTCATCTTACACACAACAACCAACAACCATCTTTTAAAGTAACTCTGGCAGCAATGAGCAAATTCACTACGAATCAGACGCAGTGTTCATACTAGTGTTAGTTGTAACAACAAGGGAATTCCGCGTATAAAAATTGATTACTTTATACAATAAATTGTAAAAATTCGAAGAAATTTCAATACACAGTGAAATCATCGCAATGCGCATGCTGAGTTTCGTCTGCCAGATTTCAGACCTCTGCTACATGTATACGCCTAGGTAGCGGAAAGCTCTGCCATGTATGAGCTCGATTAGCACTAATTTATGTGCAACTCACCAGACCCATTACTTACGCAGGAACGGTTGAATTAAACGCAACTATGTGTACTTCTGCGTTTATTAGCATGCAATGAGTAAGCGGATTTCTGAACTTATGTCACGGATACTACACAATGTTTTTCTCAATTTTCTCATATATATCTGATTAGTATGATTAGCTATAAATTATTGTAACGATTTTGGGAAGTTTCATTCGTTTGTGTATAAATGGCAAGTGCTAAAATTAGTAACACACTTGAAAATAGAATAATTTCTTTTCATCTATTTCATTTCTTTTGCTACGGTAAAAGGTTTCTCTGTGTGCAGTACATTGATTAGTATTATTATCATCAATATAATTTAATGAATACACGGGAGTACACCTAATAATTTTATCGCTATATTTTTGCAAATCAGTTGTGCGTTTCCGTTGGTGTGAGCTAGTACATCATCGGTTCCTTCAAATGGTGTCATAATACCCCAAACTAGCCAATGATAAAATGGTGCATTGGTGGTTTTAGGGTCACCAACCCTCTAAACCAGATCTCCGGCTCCCAGCAGCCACCTAACCAATTTTGGGTGGAACCGAAATCAATTATTTTGGCAACTGTGAAATGTTTCTGTTTTGTTTTTACACATCATAAATATTGAATGTAAAGTAATAATAATTAATTCTGATGTGTTTAATCTACTGAATGGCACTTGTACCGTTGTGCCTTCCACGCAAACTAAAAAGCAAAGCTAGCGAGGCTCATTATATAGTAAAGCATAGTTCTATACGGATAGTAGACCTGGTTCCTGGTAGTGGCTCGTCGGTGCCGACATTTCAATAAATGCTACCTACTACCCATCCGTATTTCTCCCTCAAAAATTTCTTCCGCATTGCAGGTTGCAACAGCATTTGAAAATATAATGCAAACTTTTAATTGCCGTTGTTATCCCCACATGAGATTTTCTTTGCTATTTTAATTTCTAATCATTTCCCACCCGGATGGATGTACCTGCATTTCAAAGCGTAAATTTTCCACATTCCGCCTTGTAGGTTACCGTTATATTTCGATACTAAAAACTCCCAGATTACTAATTAGGTAAGTTTGCATTCTGAACGAACGCAATTTTCTGTTATGTTTGAGTCTTCTTTTAGAGTGTGAAACTGAAGAACAGTTCCATTACTGGTTTTCTTTTCTACAAATAAGTAAATTTCGACTGCAAATAGCTCCATCTAAAATTGGTTCTTTTTACAAGCCTTGACGCACTAGTGCATACAATGGCACAAAGCTATAACGTTCTGTGTTTCAATGAAGGAAAACGAATTGTCAAATTTAATTTATTTATTTGCGTGTATAAAGCTGGAATTTGACAATGTCGGAGGTAATGCAATCACCTCACACGTAACAGTGTAAACATAAGGGAGGAATTATTTTGGAATTCATTTTATTAATAGATCTTTTCTTCTCTTCTCAGCAAAGACAAGGTGCACACACTGTTTGTAAATGCATATCTACTTTAAAGATATAAATTTAGGTGCATACCGCACAGTACCTAACCTGCATATGCAATATGTAGGTAATTCGTTGCTCTAATTTGTGTAACTTATTGTTCGAAATAGAAAGAAAGAATGGGGAACGAGGTGGAAAAACGTTTAAACGTATTATTCCTCGCCGTCCGAAAAATTTAGCATAAAATGGCACGATCGTGGTTGAACGTATGCAACGCGTAATAACGTAATAGCGTAGAAAAACGCTTTATCAAGCTCCAGATCTACTATTTCTCTAGAGATGAAATTAGACATAGGCATTACAAACAGTAAAGGAAAGTGGTGTAATTTTCTCATAATACCTATTCTATACTTGGGGCATGGCTCGTTTTACCTAATCCTCAAATATAAAAAAAATGTTATTTGATTACTACAACATTTTAGTGTCAGTCCTCCTATGTACCGTTCGACGAGGATTCTAGGGAAAAACAACATCTCTGCAATTTATCTGCTTGCTTGCAGATATGACCATAACCGTGATGAGTTTCAACGGGAAAGGAAAATAATGTAATATAGTTCCTTATGTCATTTTACCTAGTTACGTTCTAAATGTTTTTTCATCTTTACAGCAATAGTTAACAAACTCACTACTTGTCATGGCCAATTTCACGGTAGCGGCAAAGTTGTACACGAGAGGGATAATTATTAAACTGTTGCCTACATTTGTTACCATTTCATCTAAAAAAAATTATAAATACACAATAAACTACTACCTGACTTTAGCACCGAGGCGGACTTCAGCACGTAATACTATTACGCACACAATTCCGCTCGAGTACCTTTTACATCTATCTAGATTAAATGCATAATGCATATTTATCTTATCTCTATTTTTTCTTTATGAGAATTAGGTGAAAGCTGTAGGTTGTATTGAGGGTTCCAGTCCAAAAACAATAATGTTGCCAATTGCCAGGTAATTCGACAAAGAAGGTGCAAAATATCCCTACGGAGAGTAAATCTATTATTATTATTATTATTATTATATTGTATTATCTACCCCAGAATTAAGAAAGGAGTTCAAATGAAATGGAGATGAGATACCTATATCATGATAACACTTTCCAACAAATTGCAAGTTGATAAAAAAATAGTAAATTAAAGAATGGGTTGAATAATAAGTGTAAATAATAGAAGATAGTGTATTACCTTGGTTATTTTGAGAAGATATCAGAAAAGGATCGATGCCGTGAAGTCCACTAGTTTGAACGTGGTTTTCGTGGTTCGGTGATACGGATTTTGGGTTTTGTTTATAAAAAATTGGAAAACTTTTGAGCGTTTGAAAAAATAAACACTTCTTTCTTCCTCAAAATTCCATTTGAAACGTCATGTCACAATTTATCGAAACGTATCCCTAACCACGAACCGAGGTATTGTGATTTTGAAATGCACAATATGTAGTAATATTCTGAGTTTCAAAAATCGTTAAAAAGTAATTGATATTCGTTGTGACATTTTCATCGTTTACGATAATCGTCTAACGAAGACGTTTACATTTATGTACACTTATTGTAAACAAGGCACTCGGCTAAAGGCAACAAATAAACTGGTAGACTTCGTATTTGTCTTCTTGGCTCCTTTGTTATTGTTACTTAATAGACTATATGCACTTGTGAAGGCACATTAGTAGCAGTTATGATCTATTCTCATCAGCATTGTGCTATTTTTATTGTTCAGAGTTGGGACAAACGCCATGGGGAATGCTCAGACGATGATTCTCAGGATCGCTTTCGAGTCTTTCATTGCAGACAGAATCACAGTCACAGAGCATACACACTTTTCCCTTTCCCCATAAGAATACTCTTATGAAAACATGTCACAACAAACGCGAACACTAAACAAAACGATACAAAAAAATACACTTTGTTCTGCTTTTGGATGTCGATAACATGCAAGGAACCAGGGCATATTTCAGTGGTTGACGACAGGTGCTTAGTGTGTACTCGCAGTCAACCAGAATTTTATGAACTCCATAAAAATATTTAAAGCGCCACACTTAAATAAATATATATGTTGTGTCCGGTTGCTACCCTGAGGCTTCTTTTCATCACTGGCGAGTTCCCCCATGCAAACACACGAAACGATTGAATTGAAAAGAGGACTTCCCACCTTGGAACGCCTACTGATTGTGGGCACCATACAACTAATTTCAGGATTCACTTCTACTACCACTGTACCTTTTGTAGATATGAGTCATTCAATGGGAACTTGATGATTGTCGTAAAAACGCTCCGACCGCATGCAACTTAAGATTTTAGTACTTTTTTCAACCGCTGCTTCTACTGTCATTGATACCACGTACTAAAAATATATCCTATGTAATCTGAACCAAGTCCTGGTTTACTTTTCCAACAGACAAAAATCGTATGCCCACTGAAATTGTGCATACCGCGTTCCCTGACAGGTTTTTTGCAGTACTAATTATATTATAATTTATAATAAAAGATTACTGACACTCCTCATTAATGGAAAACGGTTTCTCTGATTGTCTTCCAGTTTACAGCTCGAAGAGATGTTTAATATAAAAAAACCGTCTTCTCGGTGCACGATGAAAAGAAAAAATTACAAATACAAAAAATACTGTCAAATATTTGATGTTAGAAGACAATAGAAATAAACGTCGGTATGAATTTACTGGTGGTTACCCCTTTCAACACAATGAAAATGTGTTTCTGCAAATAGCCAAGAAACTATCCGTGAAATTTTAGATTTTGAAACAGGTCTTATTATTGCTTTAAAAAATTACCTTCTCTATTATGTGGTTGCTTTTGCGCTTGCGTTTACGAGTGTAGTAAAATGCGTGATGTTAGTTTACGGTGCAAAAGCCAACAACGAACGGAAACTTTGAAGAATGAACATAAATAATAAAAATAAAAGCATCACGAACGCAACGTGAGGAATAGAGAACTATTCAACTATTGTGTGACTGAATGACTACCGAGTGTACTATATAATGGTTACGAACAATTCAAACCAGAACAGCGATGAAAAAATTAGGAGGAAGATGCGTTAGACACCAAGAAGATGCGTTGGCGTTACATACAAACACACACACACACAACTTCATAAACTACCAACAAGCGCTTAATAATAAAATCGTGTGATGATAAAAATTGCATTTCACAGGTTTCCTTCATGTTTACTGTATCTTTCAAACAAAAAGGATTGGCCAATCGTACCTTTTAAAACTGTATCAGTTTTACTTGCTTATAAACTACCACATTATGTCTACAAACAGTAGTAATGCTAATATGCAAGTACAACGTAACTTCTTTTTAGCTGCCCATGGACTGTGAACTAAATAAATGCATGGGAGGAGGGAGTATAATTAAGGCATGAAAATCTTTTCGTTGTGGGCATCTGTTGAGATTACTAAACATTTAATCAACAACACTACGCCATGAAAATAATTGAAACTTTTGACTGCTTTTTGTAGACTTCAAAATGGAATCGAGTTAATAGAAATCATAGAAATTCTTGTATTTCCCTAGCCTACACGGACTTTCATCGATACGCCAAATGCCGATGCATTCAGTGAAACTCAACAATTTTAAAAAATAGAGAAAAAAACATACGATTTGTTGCAGAAAAGTGGATGAAAGAAAATGCTGCTGTAGTGAATTCACCAAAAGATCTGATCTGACGTGCATTCACTTGCGTTAATTTGCTTTTTCGAGAATAGAATATCAAAGCAGCATGCAGCTTTAGGTGTAAGATAACTGTGTTTATTAGGCCCGGCAAGCTACAGCCAAATTTGTTTTGTTTTGTCCACTCCGGCCGTCTGCTGTATTTTGTTGAATTTCGCTTTGTGCAAATTATGTAGTTTACAGAAATGTGTTAGATGAAATATAAATCTAAATAAAGCATCCTCGGATAGACGCTAAAGGCATTTTTGCATCTATTACAATGTACCGGCTGGAAAGTATGCGTTTCTCGAATGATGTTTGCACGACTTTTAGATAAAGCGAACCCTTTGACGATTACGACCCCAGGTGCGTATCTACGACGGACGGTATCTCAAGGAATATCTTGGTATCTGTAACGTGAAATCGTCTTACGCAACCCTTTGCAGTGGCTCGGCCGGGTAATTTGTAAAAATATATTGCTGGGGTTCTTTCAGCATTCTACACGCTTTCAGCTTCGGCCGAGGATATTTTAAATGTTATGCCTCATATACGATGTCTTACCAGAAGGAGTTTACTAGCTATTATTAGTTATTAATGCATTTGATATATTGTTATTATTAGTATTTTCGTTTGGTTTTGAAATCTTCCCATGCATTTTTTATTTCCTTGTCTGAGTGTGTTTTCTGAGTTGAAACCAGACGCCAATGATACATTGAATGTGTAATCGTCCCGTATCAAACAATATTAGAGTTTTATTATGTTCAGAAATTGAAAATGTTTATGGTAATGTTAAATTTTACCACAACGCTATTTATTACAAATATGGGCCTCATGGTCTTAATTACGCCGATAAAATGAAATGATGATATAAATCCGTTGTACATGGCTGAACAGGAAGGAAAGCTAAAAAAAATCGACGCTATTACACTTTACTTTACAAAATGGTAATAGTTTCTTGTAGTGGCCGCACCTCTGAAAACTTGGATTTTGGATTTGTTATACCACGCAAAAAGTTTTGTTTAAAAGTGATTGTGCTAAATTTGTTCTGGTTGCTGGAGATCACGGTTGCAATCATCAAATTTGAGATACCTGCATAAAATAATTATGAGACCAAGGTGGCGTTAAAGGTGTATCGATTACCAACCTCGTTTTATCTTCCTTGTTTAAATTTATATGTGGCGCACCAAACATTAGTCCGATTATGCAATGATAGTTCATGTTGAATCTTGCCCAGACGTGCAAGACTTCCGACCCCTATGCGCTATGTGGGGGACATTTATACGTATACATACAGCAAATACTTACCTATCTTATGCGTATATGCACATGTATAGTACAACCACGTATTAATATATATTTTTGGCTAACACAGTCTTATTCGACCGTAAATGAAAAATGAATAAACTGTGCCAATATAATTTAATTTCGTACCGTTTTTATTAAGCTATTGACGCTGCTCCATAGTAGCATCTTAAATTTTAAAGTAAACTTTATAAAATATAAAAATATAACGTTAGATTTTTATAGTTTGTTGAAAACTATAGAATTACAGCTTTCCAAATGCAACAAAGGCAACAGCTCCTGCTCGTAGCAAACGACCCACCAATTAAATTCTAACTCATAAACATTCTACTCCAGTTTTTGTTTCGAATAAACAAATAATCAAATAACTCATTACTTAAATTCTGTCTCAGAAGTTTTTAAGGGTCAGATATAGTAGACAGAGTCAAGTAAAACTCACCTTAATTTCTAATAAAATTAACTTATTCTGATAAAATCTAACATTCGTCGACTTTAAAACAGTTCATCAATATATATGTATAAAAGACGGAGTATAAATGACGATGTAATTACTTATGGTCAATAACATCATGAAAGTATAAATGACATCTTGAGGTTGAAACTTTGCGAGGATAAAATTTGTTTCAAGTAATCTGCTAATGGCAAACTCTCTGCTTAAAAGAGAGGTACGTTAATATTTGAATCCGTAATATAGTGTAGGATATCATTTATACTGCAGCGCGAGCAGGAAATAAGCATCCGTAACAACGATAGGAAAGCAAATTAGAAAGGATTTCTAGATAAAACTTTGGATTACAAGGTTAATGAGGCAATTGGTTTCTCTCTAGCATGATTTCGTAGATGTGCTCCGGCTCCGAGTGCGAGGTTTGTTTTGGTAGGACAGTATGTTTCATTACCCACGTATGCAAGAGATTGAGTTTCCCTTGAAAATGGAAGTGGTGAACACAACTGATGTGCGTTCCAAATAAAGATTGACCGATATGCAGACACAGCACGAAGTGATCAAGCTGAGTCGGTGAGGGTAAGTAAAACTGCCCAAAAAATCAGAAGAAACAAGAAAGACCAAAGAAGAGATAAGGCTGATGATTGCAAGTCGAGACGAGGACGGGGAGATAACACCTTTCCAGAATGGAAGGCATTGGCGAATGGGACCTTTTTAGTCACTCACACTGCCAAATGGCGATATGTAGAGTATTACTGATACAACTTTAGAATATTTAGCTCGTTGTCGATTCAAAATACGCTTGCTGTAATTTGAAAATTACTTATTTATAATTTCATTGTTTATGATTTGGATTTGAAATGTCAATCAATTGGAAAATGTTTTTAGGAAATATTAAATAACTCTGAAATTGAAGATGAAGACATTGCCTACTTGTTAGAATTCAGCTTTGTTGTTACAAAATACACATTAATAACTAAAATCACCATATTTTGGAGGACATTCAACTTCAGGTTATTTATTCACGTGAAAAACATGTTAATATTTTTTTTACTAAAGTTAACCTAATATTTTTAGAAACTGATTGTTTTCTGTAAATTGAAAAATAGTTAACCAATTCTAACAAATAAAATGCATTTTTTAAGAAACGAATGAGACGACATTCGAATTCGACGCAGGACAAATGAAGAAAGGGTTTTCAGATATGGTCACTATGAAGGTCGCCTAATCACTCCAAAAGAATTAATTGCCAAGGAAGCAAATCCTTTTAACTAACACGAGTTATTTTAAGTTGTTACAAGTTCACAGTCAAGCAAACAGTAATTCTTCCCAGACATTAAGGATACAAACGGATATTATATATGGTATTGACACTTAATTTCGTAGAGACTACAGAATGATAGACGCCGAAACTGATACGACTGCAATGCATTTATTTCCAGTACAACCACACATAACGATTTACATCATAACTTCACCAATTGGCTCGTCACGGTAGCAATGATGGCTGTATGACTTTTTAAATTGGAACGCTAACAGTGACTTGTATTTTCAGCGGCGTACAGTTAACATGTCTGGGCTGGATAAAACTTAAATGTATGATCTTTTGCTGTGCTGGTAAACACATCATAAAGTCTTATTTTTATGTTAGTTAAGTGAATGCCTTAAATTCTTCCAAACTCATTTTGAAATCAATAGTTTAATAAAAATAACTGAATCCATGTATGGAAAACGAACAATATCTTTTTAACATTCATTTAATATCTGCGACATGAAATGTATTTACAATTATGACTGAAATTATGAATGTGCGTTATAAACGAAACATCATTCTGACTTGGCCAAATACATGATAGAAAATGTGAGTGTTGAGAAATATGCGTGTAATATTTTTCGGGAAATGCTTTTGTCTCCAGGCAGGGTTAGATGAAGAGGCCCATTCATAGATTGTATTTCTGGAACTGGTGTGGTAATGGTAACTTAAAATACTCTCTTGGAATTTGTTTCACAAAACGATTTTAACCACGATTATTTCATTAATACTATTTAGTATCTATGGGAATCATCAAATAACCAAAATCAAAATCGCTCCATGAAATAGGTCACTGGTGAATAGGAACAATGTCGCATGCATGTTTCTCTCTTGTTCAATCCTGGTAATAATTGTGGTCAGACAGTCAGACTGCAAGCCCTAAGGGATCATATTTAAACAACCAATATCAACAGGATGACACATAGATTCCAAAATTAAGTTGAAGACTTACAAAAGAAATAGAAGAATATAATAAAAATTTCTACTTGTCCGACAATTAAGGATTTTGTTGCACTAACAGCAACACAGGGGAACTACTTTCCAAAATTTGAGGCACAAAGAAGGAATAAGGGTTATTTACATACCATTTGATAACGTCACATTCTTCAGTTAGTTTTAACAAGTGTTGTTTCAAATTTTATTTCCAAGTTCTCATCGAATCATTTCATTTTTTAAGTTATCTGGTTCGTGTATTTTCAATCAATGTTTCCAATTTACAGAAAAAATGGGGTGTACGAATTCCAGAACACTCGAGAGTTTGTTAGACTGTCCAAATAAGATGGAGAAAGCGTGATAGATTGGTAAACAATCTAAGTAAGCCTAATTTTAGACCTTCCATTATATCCGATTCGTAGCAATTATCGCGTCAGCTGAAACAACTGAAGATAAGATGAAGCTAAAAACCCTATAAAGTGCGGTCAGAATTGTCTTGTAAATAACAATGAACAGCACAGAGTTGAAAAATTTGGCGTTATGTAATATTCATTTTTCAAAGCTGAACTATATCCCTACAATATAAAAACCGAACCTGTGGTAAACGGTTAGTATTCCCACATAAATATGATAGTCCTGTTTTAAGAAATGGCGTTTTCTCCACACATACCTTATACAATATCCAAACACGCAACAACTCATTGTCAGAATATTAGCCATAAATTTCCACACAAGTTACAATAGTGACACGTAAATTTCAGATGACAAAGAAAAAACAAATGCACACTGACAGTGAGCATGATATTGCAGTTTGTTGACATTTTATTTATTCAATGTAAGCTAGAATTTGACGTTTAAAAATATAGCCAAAGAATTCTTATCAGCATGAATTTATTGATTCCAGTGAATGCAAAGTCGCATTACATTTATATTAACGCAAAATTGACAAAGACGAGCAACCAAACTATTTTTCCAAAATACATAGAGAAATAAGTATAATATATAATCCATGCACGTTCTTGTAAGTTTACAATAATATATATTGTTTATATAATATATTATAGGATATATTAGCTAACTTTTGTATTTATGAATTTTACTTTACAATTGCACTACATTTAACATGGAGCCGTCCGTTTCGTCAGTTACATTAAATATGTAGTTATTTTATAATTATTGAACTTACAATTAAATGTTAAATTTTCTCTTTAAAACTTGATTACATATTTTTTACTTCGTGGGAATTGTTATATCTTTAGTTTTAAAACAAAATCAATACAAAATGACGTACAGAATAAAAGCTACATTTTTATTTTTGTTACTATATATATAATGATATATATAATTAGAAGTAAAGTACGTTTTCAGGGTTTTTATTTATATTTATATATAATATATTATTTTAAACGACAGTAAAATGGCACATTTAGTTCATGTTCATGTTCATTTCACATATTTCAAGTATGAAGAACAATACACACAACAACACTATACTTTCATAGTATATGTACACATTACACACGTACTCTGTAAAATGCTTACACAGCAGCTTACAGTGTAACTAGTTTTAAAAGAAAAATTTAACTAACAAATTAACATCTAACGTATGTCGTTTTATAGTTTACTTAAAATGGAAATTGTCATTGAATATATATATATTTTTTTTACTAACCTTTAAACATTTAATGATTTATCTTTCTACAGGAAAAACCCTAATACTAACAGTCATTGTAATTTAAAAGTCCCGTATTTGCGAATTACAAAATGTCACTCCTCCTTTTAAAAACGATGGATGACATTCTAAACGCTTTATCCATTTGAAGATAATAGACAACCAAGCATAAATCTGGATAACTAAAAATTAAAAGTCCAAACAAGTTAACGGTTCTTCCATGAGACGATAGAAGAACAATCAAAGGTATTCATAGAAATTGGATCCACCGCCTGTTTGCACTTGAAAACATCTTATTTCTACCATCTCATATTTTTTTAGTTCGTTGGCTCAGTTTGAGTCGACAGTTGTAATTGCAGAAATTCATATACATCTAAAGTGCATTTATTGTGCTGAACAGCCTTTATCGAGAAATCTCAAATTCTCTAAATTTGACGACATTTCACCGAATAGAAGGACGAAAAGGCATCCAAAGTTAACAGGAAAACAGTCTGTCTGCAATCCACGCAACAACTTGTCTGCGCAGAAGTTATACGAAGCCTATTAACGTGTTTATTTTAGTTTGTCAAGAGTATTTTCAACCTTTCTGAACCAGATCGTTGCATCGTGATTAGAATATATAGTGGATATGAAACGTTTATTTATTTAATTTGAGCATCTAACAGATTCCAATAATACAGCTATTGGAAATGTATATTGCACCGTTTTTCTGTATTGAGACAGTAGAAAGCCGTGTTTTGACAAATCCCTGAACGTCGCTTTAATTGAAATAGCGACAACTTTACAATAACAAAGCAGACATTTGAACACATTTAACGTCAAACATAAATTGATACTGTTTATTGTTGATTATTTGTTTTTAATACTAAATTTCTATATCCAAAAATTACCCGCATCTACAATAGCGCTAATAACCTTTTGTCGCAATTTTTTAAACGCATTAGCTTCATCTTTGTGGAACAATACACAAATAGGTTAACCCATCAAAAATGTAAAGTTCGCATGATAAAAAAAAGTTGTACACATGCAACAACGAAGTCAGAACAAATAATCAAATTTTAACCGTAAAATGTGTTCAAACATTGTCGCATGCATTTGTTATGCACATACAAGTATTTTAGTAGTTTTGTAACCAATGATATAAATATAGATGTGTAATTTTTATTTATTACTATACAGGATAGCCACATTTTAAAAATATAACAAGCTATAACATTTATTTTAAAATCGCAGTTTTTAGTCTTTACAGCTTCCATGCCATTATTATCCAGGAGGTAGGGGTTAGCATTTTATCAACATGTATTACAACAGGAGTATGTCAACACAGGTCAACTTGGAAGAGTCTAGACAACGTTATCAATACTCTAAAACGTTTTAAACATATCTGAAATTGTAACAACGCGTTATGTTATTTTAAATTTCTGTTCACGACGTAGAACTGGAATCTTATTATCAATTATTCTTATTGTACATCGGCTTTCAACTGACAGGAAGTTTCTGGTTTCTACTAGATGGCATAATGCAGTCTTATTTTCCGGCCGGAGAATTCCGCGCTTGGTTTTTCGTAGGTTTGCTTGATTTTCGTGTACCACGGTTATTTAATGAAATTGTGGATTTCCATAAGTAAACTTTTTGATAACCCAGTTTGAGTTAGTTCAAATCACTATAGTATATACATATACATAACAAGTACATAACTTCATTATTTTATTAGTTAGCTATAACACACAGGGCTTAATATTATATAAACTTAGGTAGTGTATAGTCGATATAAAGAAACTTTTAAGGGAATAAATATAATGCTACGTACAATCTTCGATATACTATTTTATTTAAATGACACCATTGCATTGGCGACGCGAAACGTCCATGTTGATGATGTCGATTGTCTTGAATTTCACCGCTCCTTCTGTCAAATTACGTTAAATTGTAAAACCAAAGGCAGGGTTCTGTAAGACGGACGACTTCGACAATTCCAACTAAACTCCATCAATTTCGTATTAATTTTAAGAATATGACTTTGTTGCCAGTCCTTAGAAGTCGTAAGTTGGTCTGGTTGTACAAATCTGGAATATCAAGAAATAAATACACAGTTAGATTATAGGTTAACCAGGAAAGTGCGAACTCTACCAAAACAGTTGTAACAACTATAAATTCTGCAGAATGAGGTTAGATTCATGCCCAATCATGGATAACTCACGATAACCTGTTTTATGCCTCCAAGATTGTACAATTAAGAGTAGTATTTGCACAAATTACTTTATTTCAATTGGAATGTAGGCAAAAATGACTTTCAATTCTAAACATGATGTATGTCAAGAGTAAAATTGGGAGATTTCCGTAAAACTAAGATATTATGAAATTGTGGTAGATGCACAATGCGGATTTAAGAATAATGCATATA
>JAHZNE010003712.1:16988-135751 GCA_027744055.1 Callyntrura sp. NNG-2020
TTTCCGTAAAACTAAGATATTATGAAATTGTGGTAGATGCACAATGCGGATTTAAGAATAATGCATATATCAGCAAGTCAGCATTAACCAAACTTTCTGCACGTCGCTGTTCTTAAAATGAGAAATGACATGCATATTTGCTCAACAGGTAAATACGTGATTATGTGCTAAGAATTATGTTACCATATTAAAAAAAGACATCAACATCAACATAATATCATTTAATCATTCCGTCTCAAGTCTCCTTCATCCCAACCGTCTTCAAGTTGAAAATCAGCTTTTACAGAATTTAATGCATTTCAATAGCACAGTATCTTAATTAATTTTCAAAATTACAACCTTCGTATCAGCCAACACTGCAGCTGATTTAAACTCGGAAAGTAATTTTCGACGTAAATGGCTCCTTTTACGAAAAAGCGTTTTTACTTTCTTTTCATGTCTTTATACTTTAAGAAACTATATTTGCGTCATAAATGCTCCTATCATTGAAAGCAGTTAAATTACGATAATAACAAGATAGTGCATTAGCTATAACCACGCAGTATATTGCACTTTTAGAGATTATTTACAAAATATTTCAATTAGACAACGATAATCAGGCTGAGGCTAAGTAAATTAGAAAATGAATGACCATCAAAAATACCAAAAATTCTCATCCTCGCCCTTTTTATTACTTTTCTGGCTGGCTGAGTTGAACGCTAGCGTATATAGCGAGTTCTCTCACTACCCTGCATTGCTAACTACTACTTTTTATGAATTGTTTCGACGACCGTATACTAAAATGACGAAGCAGAATAAGATGGCAAATTGTAAGGCAATTGTATGTAAGCAGTACACACACACGCAGCATTGAGATTGGCATTGCCGTGTTCGTATATAATATATTGTGTATACAAAATGATCATTTCGCGCAACAACGTAACGTAGAAAACCACCGAAAAATGTATTCGAATGAGAGATGCTACACAACTTGGCAATAATAATAATAATGAAATAATATATGTAACATCATCTTGCATGGTAGGCTTCAGGTATTGTTTTGTTGGTACAACAAAGCAGGAGAGAAACCAGTCAACTTGGCAAATAACTGTACATCAAAATACTAAGTTTGGAAGTACGACATGACTTTTAAAAGGACGCGCAACAGTGTGTAATACAAAGAGAAGATGTTGAAGCAGGTTTTTTCCTCACTTTTTAGGGACGCTACATTTTTAAAAGGCAGCAGGCAGTAATGTCATGCATGATGGGTATTACCACCACCACTGCACTGGTATAATGCCAATGCCAATTGAAGAAAAGTAGCTGTACTCGTGTAGGTATGTGGAGTATAGTGGAAGTGTGTTACTCGCTTTAAAAAATGACTGACGTAAGCAAAGCAGAACCAGAAGTTTTTGAAGACAGGCCTATTAGTCCCTAAGCGTACAGACAATCTAACTTTTTGCTGTTTCTGTCAAAACGACGACGCGACGACACAATTTCGGTTCGGTGATGATGTGTATGAGGATGATGTTGGTGGTGGTGGTGGTAGCTCTGCAACATGCTACAACAAGTGGCAAAGGAGTTGCAGTTGGTTCTACTTTGATTCTAATTTGCCTTCCTATGAATAGGACAAACGACGAAGAGTGAATAAACTTAAAATGCACCATTTTTTGCTGTACAATGGTACTGCATGACATAAGTCGGTGTGTCCCATTAAATTTACACAGTCCACATACACACACAGGAGCTTACACGACGCAAAAAACGGTGGCGGCCGTCCAACTGTTCTGCCAAAATAAGTCGGGTTATGGTCATTGTTGGTTGGTACTTAATTAGATCATTGATGTCATTTTTACACAGAAGCTTTTTAGGTAAAAAGGGGAGATACGACATGCAAGCCGGATTATTGGACAAGAAAATCATGCACTCTTTCTCCTCGTACGTAACGTAAGTTGCATATTCATTATTTAGGCGCATTCTTAGGGTGGAGAGAATGCAGACGGATGCACACTACCTATCTGTAGTAATGGTACCATTACATTTTGCGAGAACAGTTCCGAGAATTTTAATTTAATTGTGCTGCAGCAGTAACTTGTTGAAGGACTGACCAAACTACCAATCTAAGCAGCTCGTTGTGTACCAAATATTTTTGGCGTCGCAAATTTAATACTCATATGCTTTCAACTTTTAGCCACCTATATGCTATATATGGATAAGTGCCATGTTAAGTTAATTACCGACAGCGTAAGCACAAATTATCGCGGGGTTAATAATTAACCCCTTGCCATGGATATGACGATGAGAAACAACGAGATCAGGCTGACTAAACAGGCAGGATCCACCGTTCTTTAGTTTTATTGTGGTTTTGCCATGGATTCGTTGGAAGTGAAGATAGATATTTTTATTTTTTTAATAATTCACGGTCTACTTAAGCACACGAAGTGCAAGCATCAATTATTATTATCATTCTTTTTTTTATTATTTAACACGTGTAGCAATACGCAATTTGTAATGCTTTTAATTTCATTATCGCGAACTTACATAACAATCGAATGGAGCTTAGCAAATAAGAAAAAAGGATCACGGAAGTTGGTTTTACTACCAAAACATTTATCTGCTTGACTGCAAGTTACTTGAAGCAAATCACAAGAAAAAAATAATCGATTTCGTATGGCACTATTGTGGCAGTGTTTGGTTGTTTCTGCAACTGCCACTTCGTTCTTCAGTGCCAACTAAAGTGTTACTGCTTGCAACAACCTATTTTAAGCGAGAATCTTTTAGTAGTAATTTTACTTTGAGGCCGTTGAAATGATTGCACCTTATAGCATTGTAACTCATTCGTTGGTTCCAATAATATGCACGTCAGAGACCCATGCAACAAAAACAAGTGCGCATAAAACAAAAAGATATATACACTTCTACACATCGTTTTGCGCAAAAAAGATAATAATAGTTTAGCTGTGTGGTTGAGAAAACAACCGTGCTAAGATTATTAGTAGTTTCTCTGCAGAAAGCTATAAAAATGCCCTTCCATGATTTTTTGTTACCTGACTTTTCCTTTCCTCCTTTGCAGAAAAATCGTTGGCTGAGCACATTATTCATCTTTAAAATCAAAGAGGTACAGCAAAAAACAGACTACCACTACTACCCAGTTACTACTCTCTCAAACACACATGTTCAAAAGGCTTTATGTTGATCCTGTCCGTCAAACTATCCGCCGCTGTTTCCGTAACTTCAGTTTGAAATCAACCTTGAGTACAGACATAATATTAATGTACCGACAAGACACGGACTTGTCTTTCGCCTTTCGCCGTATAATACTGCCACTTTTATAAATAAAGCAATGGCTATCTATGATTCATGATCATGTTCATATTATGATGAGTCGTGTCCATTTACTAGAAACTAATAATAATAGCAGAGAGCCCTAAGACCGGCCTATTTGTATTACTATTATTTCATTCCGGGGGAGCATCACGATGGAATAAAAGGAATCTTGACTACTTTTTAAAGCAGCAGCGCCAATAAAAATATCACTCTAATTTTGTGATGTAATGGAGGGTAGCACTCTTCTGGTAATTTTATTTAGAGACTTTGGAGTTGGTGCGTCATGGTACGACATCATGCAGACGGAGATTATACGCTTGAATGATTTTTTTATTAATAATATATATAACCTTCCGTGTGCTAGCAACAGACTTACACGCCGTGTAAGTGCTAACAGTCAAGAAACAATCAGAGAGCCGAAGGTGATGCAAAACAATATTTTAGTTATTGATGATGATAACCTGTATTGCGAATTGCGATATACTACCGACAACGAGAGGAACGATACGATGGTCATCCTCGTCAAATTGATGATTCCATTCCATACACGGTTTTTAAAAAGGAATGGGGACTCTTGAAGCAGTAGGTAGGTACAAACATGTTCGCGTATATTTATGTTTTAGCAAGCGATGGGAAAATATTTTCTTACACTTCAAAATGAATGATAAAGGTCAATAACACCCTAGAGGACCTCAAACATTTTTTTCTCTTTCTCATTTTTTCAACTCCTCAATCAATCTAGCAACATTGAGCTTCGGACAAACACTTTATAGTGTTATTGCATCAAACGGACTGACTACTGAAATTACTTCTGAATAGACTGATTACCGTATGTAATATTTCATTGTGGCGATGATGATGGGCTGTGCGACCATGTAGTGGCAGCACACAGCAGTATTAAGTATGAGAAGAACATTTTAATCTCCGTAGCGTAAAAAGTAGCGTAGACGAGACTGATGATGATGATGGTGGTGGTGGTGGTTAAAGATTTTTTAGCAGTTGTACTTCTACAACAAAGTATACAGGTCTTCCCTTCTTTATTAAAAAACTACCTATCTGTATACTCTGTATAGTCAGTCTCTCTGTAGAGCGTCAGTCCATGCTACATTTATGTACGATTTAGAGTTAACATCATTCTTATTTTGTTCTTCAGTAATTCCGCAACAACAATCAACGTCGTTTGCAATTGAAACAACTGCATACTACACGAAGTGAAGTAATGGTGGTACTAGTAGTGGTAGTAGACTTACAGCACGCAGTGAGTGGTAAGTACATTAATCGGAGAAATGAAAAGCATATCTTCCTCCTCTTTCTCTTGAACTCCCTTGCTGAAGCGACTCGCCAACCACCAGTCACCATCGCAGCGCCGTGTTACAATAATGAATTCCCTATTTGATGATAGTTTTTGTAGAAAGATGTGTATACATGTGAGAAAGAAATACAAAATATCGAACTTATAATAGACAGTGGCCTGAGTTTTGCCATATGTCAGGATTCAAAGACAAGGAGGTGCCGGCGGTGGTTGTGGTGGTGGTGCTGGTAGCAGTTGTGAGATGATGATAAGACGTTGTGCAGTTTGCAAAACCATTGTTCGAATCAGTCAGTTATATGTGTACAACAATGTATGTTACTTATGTTACGCTTACGCTGATGCGTGGTACAAATACGAGCATACCACCGTAAACACGAGTACTACGTGCGCATACTTTTTTATTTTGCGCATGACATCAATTGTTCACGTAAATTTGCCCAGGATTTATTTAGCACTGATATATATATGTATGTATATATGTACCAAGGCAATAGTTTCTGTGTTTGAACTTGTATGCTACTACTCTACTACTATTACTACTACAACTACTGCTGCTACATAACAATGAACCTTTCGTATAAAAAATCATCTTCAATTCCATCTCTTTTCCCTATCGTAGCAAATACGACTTTCGTAATGTAGTCTGACAGGTATTCATTCAAGTAGATTTAAAAATGCCTGTTGTTGTTGTGCGTATTACATACAAAACAGAACATTGTTTGCATCCTTGTGTACCTTGCGCGCAACTAGAGGCGATGCGAGTAACCTACAGATAAGATGATAAATCTCGGTATGAAATATTATTTGTCTGTGTAGTGCAAGTTACTTGCATTATTTACAGGAGGCCATGCATACTTTTTAGGAAAGTTTTGCTAGCAACATTGACATAGAGATACTACGTTCTATGTGCCATGTATATTATTGGTAATTATCTACACAATTCCTCCATTTTTTGTAGTTTTCTAGGACTGATGAGGGGTATGTGTGCATAATTTATGCATCAAGCTGTCTCCTATTTACATGCGCAGAACCGGAAAAGAACGACTATTAATTTTCATCAGGTACGCGAACTTAACTGACTGTACGAAGTTTTTTGTTATTTTGGCAAACGCAGAAAAAAAGATTTAAAAAAATATTTTTTCTTGTTCAAAGACGGCTGACAGAGATGATACTTTTGTAACAAAAGGAATTTCTGTTTTATGTTCATTATATCATATTCAAAAGCAGATGACAACATTCATTTAGAAGGTAATTGCTGTAGCACAAGACAGCAAGGTATGTTGTCTTAATAAAGAGAAAAAAATCTTGTAAATGTACTACATTTATCTGTTTTTAAAAAAACAAAAATACCACGGTCACGATAATAAAACATTTTTTCGTGCGAAAATATCACATGAAAATTTCCAGACGGCAAGGTAGTGTTCTGGCACATATCACACGCATTTTTATCTTTGCCGAGTTGCAGTTGCAATGATTGCAATTGGCAACGGCAACCACCACCACCAGAAAGTTTTCTTAAAACTAAAACGTGCATTATAAATTTACAGCTGAAAATTATGCTGGGATGCGATGCTGACCTTTTAAACGAAATCATTAACAAAAATTTAGATCATGGGCTCAAAATTTATGCTGTATTTTGTCATAATTTTTACATTGGCGGTAATGATACCGTTGACGGTTATTCTATATTACATTTTATTCGAATTATCATCATCAGCACAGTTGATGTACCTATATACGCAGGAGACGAGAAAAGAAACGACACTCAACAATTCAAAATGAGTTTCCATTTTGTCAAGAATGATGATCCAATAATATAACCTATCAATTCTCAAATCGTATATTAGGGTTCGCATTTGAGAAATGCTTTTTTAGGCAAGCGAATCTCTTAACGACAAAAACTTTCAATCACATAAAATTGTAAATGGATTTCTTCTTGCGGCTGCGACGCGACGGACACAGAGAGGTAGATGCCTTCCATGCGTCAGTGAGTTTTACCTAGAACGAATTCCTATTTCCCATCATTTGACATTTCAATAACATCAAAGTAGTGGGGGAAAATATATATGCTTCATTTCAAATGACATAACATTCGTGTGTGCAGTTAAAGGTCTACGATGAAAATCAGGAAGTCCTAGGGACGAAATTAAGCTTCGCAATCACCATTAATTCTATATGCATAATAATAACAATAATAATAAAGCGACAAGGAATGCTCTCTGCCTCAACTATCAATACATATACAATTCATTTATAAAGTAAGTCCTCGTCAACAAAATCCCAATGGTTTCTACTCTATCGGTCATGTTTTTAAAACAACGTTGTCTTCAAAGCGTCATTCCTTTCGACAATCTGATATGTCAGAAAATGCTTTGAGGTGTAATAAGAGTTACTCGCTTCTCTTTCTCTCATCTCTTGTGGTGTCTTGACTAACGGTGATTTTTTGCCAACTTCATCTCTTCATACAAATTCATGAGACCTGTGATGTTTTTTTTTGCATTTGCAATGCAGCTAATCGGTAAGATGAAGAGAGAAGACCTATATAAACAATTCAGGCAGTACATAGCAGCAGCAAAAAGCCTGCTACTTTTTTCATCAGTCTTTTCCGTCTCACTCACAACAGCAGCAGCAGCAGTAACGCCACTAGCAATAATAATACAGTCCTGTGTTGCAATTCAACACGAACATTTATCCCTCGACGATGACGGCACACTTGTTCTCATAAAAAGAGTATCACAGTAAAACTACGATCATTTGCAGTTTGTTTCCACCACACGATACGACGAGCGACCGCACTGCTACTACTAAAACTACTACTTACTTACAACTCTACTACTACTACAGCTAGCAGTACCACTTTTGTAAGAAAGATGATAACGATAAGTTATCATAGTGTATCGCTGTAAAAGTGCAATGTGGTATTTTTTCAAAAAGTCATCCTCATCACTACTAGGTTTATGCGGCGCTGTACAGACAGAAGGTATGCAAATTATTATTATCAGGGAGGTAGACCGATAGGTTGATGATCAAGTTTGCTAAATGGCAATTTAATTCAAGTTACTTTTTAAAATAAAA
Source organism: Callyntrura sp. NNG-2020 (assembly GCA_027744055.1). NCBI lineage: Eukaryota > Metazoa > Arthropoda > Collembola > Entomobryomorpha > Paronellidae > Callyntrura > Callyntrura sp. NNG-2020. The sequence goes on from JAHZNE010003712.1 coordinate 24,682, forward strand.
ATTTCATCAACTTATTTTACGCACTCCTTGACTACCTCATCAAATGAAAGAATGAATAGATGAAGACGAAGGGAAAATGAATGAATGAACAATAAGCGCATCTTTATTACTATGTCAGCCCGTTTTGCTGTCCCAATTTTTTTAGGAACTACACATGGTGGTAACTATCTTCCTTGTTTCATTTTATTATTCGTACACATTATTATTCCACTGTACCACAGCACTGCCCAGGTGACTGCTGCGAAAATGAAGAGCCATGCCAGAAAGGATGTGTTATAATTACAATATTTTTGTGCTCTGTCGTCGTCGTCGTCGTCCTCTTCTTCTTTTTCTTCTTCTTCTGACAAGCAGTGGCTTGAATAAGGTCAATTAATTGAATGTAGACAAAGACAATCGGCTGCACATGAAGCACCTAGCATGTTTCACAAAAATGTATTGTGCAACCTCTGTCAATAAGGTGGTAAGTTACCTAGCCAAAAAGGGAGGTTTTCATTTGCAGTTGCACAAGTGATGCTTATTACAAGCGGAAAACAAAAATGCAAACAAAGATGGATTATTTAAAAATACACAAGATTAATTTTTTCTGATTAAAATCAGTGTAATGAGCGTGTTTTATCTGAGGAATTAGGAATTACACTAGCAACTCAGCGTGAAAATCTCAACATCATCATTTTTCTTTAAAACCACTTTTTCGTGCATTTATTTCATCTCGTTCCTGCCACCACTATTACTACTACTCATAATGAATCATGAAGAAGATGATGTGATAACAAATGGGCACAAACAACGAACAGGGTTTAAATCAACATCACACACAGTTCCTCTTTTGCACTCACCTCACATAATTTCCTCCGTGTTTTTTTAATTCTTACAGCTCTCTCCTACCACTTAATAGTCATTTTCATTTTACTTTATTGCTCATGTTGAGTTTGTATATTAGTTCTCTTTTGAATTATAAATAGAATTTTATTCTGTATCGTTAAAAGGTTTAAAGACACCATAAAAGCTAATTGTTTTATGGATTTCCACTCGGATCCACTAAAAATCCTTTGTGGCTTTTTTAATTTTCGTAACATTCATATAAAATGCCCTGCCGCACGTTGATAGATGGAAAGTTTTCTCGCATAAAAACGTAGTTAGCACACACTTTCCGCTATTGGAATCGAATGCCACACTCTTTAATGGGTTTATATGGCTTTTTGGTCAATAAAGCTTACATACGCCCGACTAATTTAAAATGCGAGGACGATTTCTAAAAACTATAAACACTTCAGCAGTATTTAGCTGCAGCTGGCACTCCTTCCTTTCGAAACCGTATGTAGTGCATATAGACATTAAAATTCGGCTATAACCCTAGCAAAATCTGCCTTACTTCCTTCCTGGTCCAAAAACGGTTCATGTGAAATCGAACACACTGAATTGAAATGCAAATGTGAAGAGTATTTAACGACCGATAACAGCACTTTGTTTTTAATCGATATAACAAGAGAGTAAACTGTCTGTTGTCATATTAAAGATGTTCTGTTGAATAGGCATGCATCATTGCCATCATTATGTATGCGTGAAGCACTCTCTGCCTACTTCTCTCTCTCTCTCTCTCTCCCTACATTTTGCACATAATATTACCTATTCACCGTTTTGTTGCCGTCATTCATCATCCCGTTTGCTGTTGGTGGTCAGAAACGGAATAATAATTAATATTGGAATATATATACCAGCTGCAATCGTCAAGATTATTTACTTGCATTCCTTCACACCCGTTCATTATCATTCACATGACACCAATTACTTTGTGCTTCTGATTACCGATGACGCGGACGCGGTGCAAATAATGTAACCATAAAGGTAATGACGCACTGATTCAAATTCGAAACCGTGGCTAATATCCATTTAAAGCTCCTTGTTCCCCGTGCGTGATATTACCGAAACGTATAAACAAAATTGCGGTAACTGTCGTTTCACTGCATGCGAGTTTCATCTAATGTAATGGAAACTGAAGCCTGTGTCAGTATTGAAAAATGTCATACCTCGGTAAGTAGATATTTACTAGATATGTGCGAGTCCGTCTCATACACATATGTCATGCCGAATAGTGTACAAAAGTTTAATGTCTGATAGTGTGACCATTATACTTTTTTACATTCAAAAAGGGAACACAGCATTGCCCCAGTCACCATAGCAGGTCTTCAATCAATTCACTTCCGAATATATGTACTATTGATATTGATAATCACAAATCACAATCGCCATCCATCCCTTGTTTTTATGCTTGTCGCATCTGATGAATTGTTAAAAGACGTATGCATATTTATTTATCAGCGTGTTTAACCTGAGTAAAAGGATTATCGTCTTGAAACTAAGCACTTGCTTTGTGTTTGTGCTGAATTGACCAGTACTGCATTATCATCATCAATTCAATAGGTAGGCCATTGTTTCTGACAATCCTTTATCCCGCAGAGGAAAGCCAAAAAATTGCATGCCTCTATGCCTTCGTTCCTGTTCAAAATGCAATGAATGACATAGATTGTCGATAGAAGGAAGGATGTATTTTGCCAGGGGGTCTTAACGTCAAAAATGGCTCGCCTTGAACTTCACTCTAAGCGATCGGCTTTAGGAAGAAACGGGTAGGTGGATCAAGCAGCCGATAATATTTACATTTTACCATTTCATCATTCCCTATTCACCATGACTAATTGGCAGTTTACTTGCTACTGGACGCCATAGGAATACAAGATAAAAACTATATATTACAGTATACATTTTGTTACTTTTTGGAGTGCAGACTACAGATAAAAATTTTACAAAAGATTTCTGACCTTTGTTTACCCATAATGATTAAATACTTGCAGGAGGATGTCAGATTTACACTTGAATTTTTTTTCGAGCAGGTCGGTCGAACAGGAATGCCTTTCTTAGCAACGCGTAAATGCACATTCCTTTTGTACATCGTAAAAGCTGCATTGCTGCTGCAGCAGCAGAAGGAAAAGTCCACGATTTTGCCCGTCCATTAATTTGATTGCTCATTTGAAGTGAGTGGTCGAGGCAGAGTAGGGAGAGAGTAAGTCACAAGACCAGAAAATTATCTCTCGACTCTCGTTCGTTCTTCCTTCCTCTCGTTCCCTTATCCACTTGTCTTACGTAAAGTACAAAACCACTACCACCACCATTGCTGTTGTGGATGCATGTATTATTATTTTTTGTTTTATGATCATTCATTTCAACTTATCCACCTCCGACACTGGCATTCTATCAGTGTTTTTTTGGCAAGTGTGATTCAGAAGAATTACAGCTTCCGTTTCGTTCCGACTATGATCTGGCAAAAACGTTTGACTTCATAATGAATTTCAGTAGGTAGAATTGAGCGTTTTTATTAATGGAAAACCTAACTTTCCGACCATTAACAAGCTAGTGACAATTGACGCCTTATATTAGAAGATGACTTTAAAAGCGGCCCTATCTGCCACGAAAACAAAGCAAAAGTGTGTCCTAAAAGCAGCATATCATTACTACTACACGAGCATCTGCCACTGAGATTAATTTAAAAACAATTCATTTAAATTCTGTTAAATTTATGGTTTCTTGTTTTTATCACTAATCATTGGGCACACATGCATACCTGAGCTTGTTGAAGCAGCAAGTAGCTTAGAATTAGAACGACACAATATATGTTCATGTTTATTTGCTACTACCAACATGTAGTTTATAGCTTGATTTGTACGCATGCACGTCGAAAGTAGTAATACGGAAATAACTCGAGTTTGCTAACAAATAAATACGTGATGGAAAGTTTTTTTATGTCTATATATGTGCAAACAAGCACGTAAATCTCGCATTTTATATGCAAATAAAAATATCTTAATCGCTGATCGTTAATGTAATATGTAATTAGGTGAATTGTTTAAAATATCCATCAAAACTACGTCATAACTATCGCAAATCACAAAGCAAGTGATTTTCAAGCAGTTTATATAACTATTTTTAACACACACACACACATACACACAAGTAGCAAAGATGAATGGCAACATGCCATGTCTGCGCCGAACAGAGAGCATATATATCTTGTTCAAAACGTAATCCTTTTAAAATGGCCTTTTTTAAAGTTATCTTTGCAATCAAAAATTAAGTTTCATCATTTCACTTTATTATTGTTATTGTTACTATTATGTCCTTTTTGCAGCAGAGTTTACAACAACAAACACAAAATGATCGTATCAACAATCGAATTTTTGTCATAATCTTAACGACGCCTAAATATGCAATGCAAAACACATTCTATGATGTTTGCGCACCGTTATTACCTAACATTTATGATCGTCAGCAGAATTATCATCTTCAAAGATGAATCTTGTCTGCATAAAAAAATGGCTTATACACGCAGCACGCTAGCAACCAACGCAAAGGTCATTAAATGCTGGGACCAGTCATATTTTTTACCTGAAGCTGAACGCCTTCGCCGAGGTTCGTGTGCTGTAGTAAAAGGTATGATGACTGTATTGACAGTTTGCTGCCACAACAAATCCATGTAAGTAGTATATTTAAAAAATTGCAGGAAAATTATGCTACGTACCTACTATTAAAATTTTGTTAACGATAATAATCTGTTTAATGCGATGGTTTTTTGCTGACTATGCGACGACAACTGCAATGGTTACGTAGTTGCGTTTTGTGTTCTAATAATGATAACTTGGTTATTTCCACTGTCAAAAAAACAAGCGATTGCTCTCAAGAAGAGACGAGCCTTGGGACGTCGCAACGTACAACTTTTCAACAACTTCTTCATTGAGAATTGTTATACTGCAATTTTCAGGCCTTTACAAAAATAAGGCGAGCACTTCATTACCGGTTGTTCCACCATTTCGTACCTTTTTTCATATTTACTCATTTCATATATATTTTCTGTAGAAAATCAAGAAAAATGTTGTTTCGCGTTTTGTGTGTACTTGTCGTTCGCGTTGTGTAGGTATATTCCTTTTCATTGCAGCATGCACACAGATTAACTGCAATTCTACTGTTATCGCTCGTATGACTTAAATATATGCTTAATAAATAAAATATAGTTGATGGACTTCTCACAAAAATTGACAAAGAACATACTATATTATTATTATTCATCAAAATAAAGGCAGCTTTACGAAATTAACGCGATTTTTTAAATGGCTAATCTCCCCATTTATCTTCCTTCTCTGACTGCTGGGCCAACAACGGAAGTACAAGGAAGGGGAACAACAAGGAAAGATGTGGTGGATAAATGCTGAATTTTTGCCTATAACTCAGGCATGACTTTTACATCTTACGTTTAATGGCCCCTGTGTGTACACGGAGCAAACACCAAAAAGCGGCACCATGCGTGCAAGAACATGTAAAAAATGCAACATGCAAAGTAAAAAAATAATTTTACCGGTAACAATTTCTTAAGTGCGACGAAAGTTTAAACGTTTGCGTGCGTGCATTTTTTAGTTACCAATTAATAATTTTTTGAATGGAAAAAAGAGAAATTAGACAATATTGATATATTTCTTGTATCTCTGCTAGTACTTCTCCTTCTCTTCATTCATTCTTTTACCCAAAATATCAGTTTCTTGAATGAAACTCATAGTCCCAAGTAAATTTCAACTAGCTAGTACAATCGTACCTCTGTATTTTTTTCTACGTAGATTTTTAACTCTCGCATAGTAGTACCCAGCTCGCATTTCTGCGTTGTCATTTTTGGTAATTTGCATTTTACCACTAGTTTTGCGAATTTTTTGGTGAAATTGATTGTTTTGTTGTGTACATAGTGCACGTACGTGTAGAGCGTGTATTGAACATGCGATGCATGCTTCCAATATGTACCAGTGTACAAGTTCTAATTTTAGCACAAAGACCCGATTTCCACTTCACCTCTAATTTTTATAACTGGTATTTAAATTAATTTTTTTATTGTACTTGTAGTCAATACTGGGCGTGCATATTTTAATTTGCGTTACATTAATTAACAGGTACGTTGACTCCTGCGTTGTGGTAGCACTGTCGGTGACAGCTAAACAATATTTACAGGTACCATGTGAACAGATTGCTGTCATCAGCAACGTTATATAGGGATTATAGGGATGCCACGTTGTGATGAACCGTGTTGTATTGTAGTACCTCAAACCTCAAGTGAACTAGTGTGTATATATTGAAAAGCTCAATCATTTATTAACAAACAATGGTTCGTGTTTCGGTTTAGAACCAAAACCATGTCGCTGTCATGTCTTTTATATGTTGTACTCATATTTGGCTCCGAATATGACTTGGCTTCTGCTGTAAGGCTATCAAACGACTGACTGTTTGAAATTTTAATTTAAATTCATAGTGACACTAATAAAATGTAAATGTTTAATTTGCTGTCAGTGAAAACCTCCCCCAGTTTGTGTACTAAAAGGCCGTCACTTGAGTTGAGTGTCAATTCATTCTGTTTGTACAAAACTTTCTCATTTTGTATTTACAAAACGTACGTTTTTATTATTTTATATTAATAGCTTCCGTACAGATCGGAATCAGCATAAGAATTCGGGTAAACCCATCCGTGAAAAAATCCCATTTACAGCTTTGTGCTCATGATTTTTAACACGTTCACTTACTGTTCCCACACAGAGAAATCGAAACGAACGATTGTGGCTTGACAGCCGGCCAAAAAAGTGACAGTATCCACATGTACGCAGAAAATATGATGTGGTGTCATGTTTGACAAAGTCATTTTCTTGTGAAAAATAACCTTGAGACAATGAGGCAAAAGAGAAAGAATGCTACTTTCAGTGGATCCTGTGCTTCCACAAGTACTTTTTTAAGTTCGTGTATTTGCAGTGTGCTCAGGCTCAGCGTCGAGCTCATATTGCATAAAATAAAATTTGCATTTAGGAGGCGACGCAATTGTTTTTTTTTGCTGTGGTGTACTGTTAGTTGATTGCGGGTTTACTTGAAACGTGTTAATCCCATTTTTATCATCCAACCCACCCACCCATCTCTGTTTAAATGTTATATATAGTTGTACACTTTTAGTAACGGTACTTTCTATGCATTACTGGCACCAGTTGTGCGTTTCTAATGACTCAGCGTATGGGTATGACAGATTCGGCTGTAACGAAGGGTGCACACAATGAGCCCCCAACAATGTACACCACCATAGGTTATGTAATTTAATGCGTAGAATTGACAGACATCAATTTAACCACGAATGGTCACATACAGGGTGTCCAGTGACATTTAAATAAATGTGCCTCAAGTCACACGAACTAAAAGCTTTTCTTCAAATTGCCTTATTTAATGTGCACAAAAACTTTGTGTATCATTTTCCTTTCACTTTCTCTATCCTTTACTGTTTCTCTGTAATGCAATTGTAATATAATCGCATTTACTATCACAGGTATAAAGGATGAAACTTCATTAATAATACTATACTAAAATATAGCATGCTAATGAAATATTTAAAAAATCCTGTTGGATTACTACTTTAAGTAGTTATATAATCGAATGTAATTAAAAGCGAGGGTATGCCGATACACCAGTTGTAGAGAAAATTAAATTTACGTATTTTATTTTTAATTTCATTGTTAGCAAGAAAAGGCAAAGTATCTTTAATATATGCTATGTAGATTTTGGAAATACAAATACACTACTTGTTCCATTCACACCTTCAATTTTCGTACTGAACTGAATCCAATTAAATGGGAACGAATGAATGAAAATCAAATTGTAGACTCAACACTAGTGTCTAGTGTGTTGTATATTTAATTTCAACACGAATTATGGCATAGGAATCATTGAGAAATATTGGAATTGAGAAATCAAAAAGCATTCAACTTTTATCCTTTTATATTGAACTACTGTTGTAAACCTAAAAGACGGACTGGTAAAATTATTAAACAATGTATAACCAAGGATACTGCTGTTACCAGAAAAATTAAGAAAAGCACGAAGATGATTTGGTATACCTATTATCTAGTGTGGATTGTGTAATCCACTTTCTGACATTGGGTTTTATCCCCTAATTAGCCATTCTCATTTATGAGTAACATGACGCGCCAAATCTGCCTACGACCTTCGATAAATCACACTTCTGGAATAATGCTTTTGTTATTATTCAGTCACTAATATCTCTCACTAGTACCAGATATTTCACCTTTATGAAAATCCAATTTAGTAAGACAAAATAAACACTTAACTGTAGGTAGCATAATTTGGATGGTCATGCAACGCCATAAATACTGATATGTAAATTTAAGTCGCTTTATTTCTTAAAAATTACTTTTCATCCTAAATGCACAGAAAAATAAAGAAGAATGCCTGCTTCTCATCAACCCCGTCATATTATAATTTAATTTTTGGTCCGTTTAAGCCCAACGATTTCACTGTTAAAACTTGAAATTTACACATTTAAAAAATCCTTTTGTTGTTTCTATCCTGCTCCGCTGTATTATATTGCTGTACAGGCGCACACACTCACACAGATGCTTTGCTTGCCAAAACATCTGAAACAAGTCGAGTGATATGGTGACGAAACTAAAAGCTACATTCTTTCGAAGAATCCTTTTCTATAACAGATTTTTCGAAAACAATGATATTTCACGTTATTGTCAAAACATGCTTGACGAGTACACAATTCATGGCGTCAAACTCGAATTCCCAACTTTTAACTCGTGTAAGTAAAGAGGGAAAAGTTGAAAAAGGACAAAATGAGCAAGTGGACAGCCACAACAGCATAAAATTCAAGTTGGCAAAAAATTAGGCAGCAGCGGTAGATGCTTATTGTTTAAACCTAGCATCATGCAACATAGTACATAATTTATAGTATTCGCATTCCGAATAAAAACGACCTGAAACGACATGCAAGCTTTTATATTGGTTATACATCAGGTTATTGTGTACATTATCATTATATTATTATTATTATTATCATCATCATTATCATCATCATTATTATTATTTCGTCAAAGACAGAAGACTAAGTTACTTTTTAAATGCATTTTTATTAGTCATTACCATTACCATAAGCTTTCTTTCATTTCATACTCAAATCCACCCAAAAGTAGTAAAAATATCAACTCATGTCTAATATGGTACTGACAACTAAACTGTACATGTTCAATATCGTATATGCTCAATCCGTGTTCGAATCTTGGTGGGACAAAAATAGTACCGCAAAAATTTATTACAAGCCACAAGGAGCATAACCACAAAATGAGTACCACTAAAACTGCACTACGACGAAACCTGCCATTAAATTTTCACCACTATTTACTAATGTGTGATGAGTTAACCAACTTTTAATTAACAATACTCACACTATGGTGATTATTCAAATATGCAGCAATGACATTTTGATTGTCGATCGTAGCAATATCATGTTATAATGGGAAATAATGATTCTACCAGAGCACGAGCAGAGGGGGACGATCGTGGCCAAAGTTTCTGCACAATAATTGTGATTATTGGGAGAATTTTCGAAAGATGAGACGTGTCCTGTTTTATGTTGGTGCAGATTTAAACCATTTTTTGAATTACACGTTTATTTGAAAAAGCAATAATAACTAAAGTTTTAATTCCCATAAACTATTATTCGTGTTTCGAGCCATATAATTTGGTTCGGCGTAAAATCAGCAAGTGGATGACACCATCTTTACTTATAAATGGAACTGATGACGGAAATGGTAATGAATAATATTTTGTTGAAATGCTACAGTATTGATTTTAATAATTACATTTTTCTGTTACAGTTGGATATTCTGTGTACTGTGTATTTATTGAATTTTAGTGAAAAACCCTCGTTTAAATAGGGAGGTCTAGGGAGTGAAAAAAGTGAGCAAAAATGAGGAAGACAGACCTGTTTTGAATCACTACTGCATATTTGTTAGGATCGAAAAGTTGAAAGTTGTGCAGCATCTGAGAGTTTACAATTTGAGATGATCGTAATTACAATTTCTCAAAACACATCTATCTGCTACTCTTTGTTAGGTTTCCTGTCAACATTTTTAAAGAATACGTACGTATGATACATATTAATATTGACTAAAACTCACAATATATCAAGCACATACATTCCGAAACGTCGCGTTAGTTAACCGTAGAAATACGCAACTTTCTCCCTATTACTAAAACGCGCCGACAAAAACCCCAGACTGTAAGTAATTGTGTGATGATGAATTCATACTAAATAGGATTACACTACTACAGCTTGAAAGAAAAGGGTAGAACAGTACCATACTGATTTTTAAAATCAAATTCATTTACCCTCCCTAATTAAACAGTTTGTGAATTTACGGTATACCTTTTACTACCTCTATACGAAGCGGAGGAGAGGATCTACCTAAAGTTAAAAAAATATTGCCTTCCTGTTACTTGATATCCTTATTAAGGCGAAAAGAAATAAGTGAACGCCAAAACCACAAAATCAATCGTCGTGTGGTTTTCAATAAGGCACAAACAGAGTTTGTTCGTACTTTCGTGCATATGATTAAATCCAGGGAAAAAGAGACAAACGCCGGCGCTTCAGCAAAATGTAAGAACAACAGAGTAAATGATTTGTTAAAACACGTACATATAACCTGTTGCACGCCAGCATTTACTTTATTGTCAATTTTTCTCCTTGCCCACTCTTCTAATAAGCATGTGTGTATGGTGTTTTTAAAAAAATCATAAAATTCATCACCTACAACAAGAATAACTGCCTGTCTTTCTACCCTCTTGCGTTTCAAGGGAGCATAATTTTTTTTGTAAAATGATTATGAGAATTATTAGCACTCACATAGATAATTTGCCAGAAAGATGCAATGGTGCGGACATACCTGCATACAAATGGGTCTGGTTGTTAAAATTCTTGCCTTGCATTCGAAATATTCGTGTCATAAATACGAAAAGGTGTGCAGCGCTTTAACATTATATTATGCCCATTTCTTCTGCCGGCTGGTTGGTCAAATGGGCAAGTTGAAAGGAAAAGCAGGACAAAATACTTATAGATGCCTACGTAAAGGTATCATATATAAAATACCTACCTACTACTACTCGCATGAAAGTATGTAATGAAATGAATGATTTTAAGCGTTGTGCACAAAAGGTGTACATAAAAGGTGAGAATGAGAAATGGTCAATCATCATCCTGATCGTCCTCATCACCACCATCATAAAAGCAAACACGTCGACTTTGAGTCTTTTCACAAGTTAAACTTTGACAAAGATCTGAAAAGAAATCTTGTTGATTCAGTATTTTGAAGAATATCGAACAAGTTAATGGAATCGTTGTAGAAGCAAGTATATATGCGCATGTTGGTAACCCACCATCTCGACTACGTATATATGCAACTGTACCATATATATACAAGTCATAATATGCATTACGTACGGCAATCAAATGGAGGCGAAACGAAGAAGAAAATGCTTGCTGTGCTGCGACTCTCTGTGATCATGCTTTTTTTATTGCCATTACATACCACATACCAGATGAATTTACCGATTTGCTGTGTGAAAGAATCAAAACACGCAGGATTGTACATAATAAATAAATAATGTGTGTGCAATCAATGCAATGCAGCAAGAGATAAACTCACTCCACTACCTGCAGGTTTTGTTGATGTTTTTAGTTTTTTGATGCAGAAGTTCGGTTTCGTCCTCTAAACAAAGTTAGTCGTTATTAATTTTTTACGAACAAAGTGAAGGTTTGATGCTCTTCGTGTGAGTGCAACATGAATTGTAGTAAAATGTGGCCACTATATTATGTAGTTTGTTGATTTGCGTGCCTTACTGAATGAAGCAAAAAATTAGAGCCACAAAGTATCCCTAAAGATGTTATACATCAAGCAACTGTTGCTGATGTTACCATTACAACCACAGCCTCTCGGTACGGCTTTACGTTCCTTTCTACAAATCCTGTCAAGATGGCCTTAGTCATCGTTTCATGATCAACTCGCTTTTTTTATCACAATAAAGGATTCGTTCGTTCACAAAATAAGCAGGAATAAGTGAAGTGATATTTGATACTATTTTATAAATAACCGAGGCAAGCAGCGCATGAAGGAAAATATGAAAAGAAATTGTCCGTCCGTCGCGTCGGAATGGGAGAGATTTTGTCGCGAAGAAAGCTAAACCCTTTATTCACCGGAAATTTGTACAGAAAATAAGTGATCTGCTGCAGAACACTTTTAGTGAATGTAATTCGACTGTGGGTATAAATACATTTTATATTAGGAAAGGATGCATATATATACAAGATATTATTAATAAAAGGTAAAATGTAAATTTGTGTTTCACAATTTTGTACGTGCTGCTGCCGTGTACATTCTCTCTCTCTCCATTTCTCTAACACGGCAGAGCCCTTTCGATGGTACAGCTTACTACATCATCTTCACATTTAATGCCACACTTTAAATCAGGATTTTCCCGTAGTATTCATCTTGGCCCACTTGAATAGCAAGCTTAAATATACGTCAACATATACAGTGAAAGAAACGAGGTCATCATCGACTTCATATTTAACGAGAGTCCTAAAGCCCATTGTAGTTTCAGCTAGAAATATTGTCTTCAGCACAATTTTCTTTCGTGTATATACAAACATAGTATTTAATGCACATCATATAAGAAGAAGATCCCCTTATATCGTAATGTGCATATATGCACACAGATTACACACCTCTGGGTCTGAGACTAGGTAGTTTTTATACCCATCCGCCATATACCATAATCTGAATGTTGATATACACATGTATATACACACATGTATGCGATACGTGTACGTATTTTGATTTGAATAGCGGTCTCTAGTCTCTCTAGAGAGTACACGGCGCGGCGACACAGATACAATGTGTTAAATACCTGTAATATCGGTAACTTTCATTTTAAATTTTATTGCTAAAAGTCAGGTGCAGTCATTGTGGTAGTGACGTAAAAGTTCAGAGATGAGTACTACTGCACATTTTCCGAGAGAGCCTGTTTGTATTTAGGCATTTTCGAGAGAGGTACGTTGTACGTTACAATATATGCACAATAATTATTATTACTCTCTCTCTAAAGAGAATCAATGAGATTTTGTGCAGGTTTTTTTTTCACCGTTTACAAACATAAGAAGGTACAGGCCTCTAGCTTGGCCTCTTCTTCTTTTCTGCATAAACAAGGTTGGTCAACTTCCTTCAAATCTTCCATCATAAGTCTTGTTGTTTTTTTCTTCTGCACGGACAGCATCATGACGGGATGATCGTCATAATAATCATTACGATTTCACATTTTACACAGTACATCAATGCTGCCCCGTTGCAATGTTGTTTAATGTTACAAGTTTAATGGTATGTGGTACCCTCTACAGAAAGTTGGCAGCCATTTTTGAATTGTGATAATCTGAATAGGAACTAATCATTCGTATTTTGTGTGTGTTTACACATACACACAGTATGCAGGCTGTGTACATATAATATTAGTAAATTAAAATTTTAAACATTTGATGGTTATTATGATTATGCCCACAAACAACGAAAATCAAACGACTACCACATCAAGATATGCTGAACGGGGAAAATTGTTATTTAACTTGATGCGATGCAATAGGTGAGGATGATGGTGGATTCGTGTAAGTAACATTCAACAAAAATCATGATATCATACTTAAATAGCACTCAAGTACAGGATGTTTTCCGTACACGTACCAAAGAGTCATAAGCATAAATTATTCTTCGCTCTCGTAAATCATCAGCTTTGATTTATCCGAAGCATTACTGATTCAGGATCCAGGAATCGATTATACTGTATAACTATCAACATTTTTTTACTCTGCTGACAATTAGTCTGTCGGTATAAACGACCTGGTACGTACGTCTCCTGTTAACGTTACGAAATGTGTTGTTGTGCATCGTCGTCCTGGCTTTCAGGTAACCAACATGACATTTATCTTGTTAATATGATACCCTCTTGTAGAGGAGAAATCATTTAGGGAGTATGATCTTGCATGATATATTATGATCAATAATCACATGATGTCTTCAAGATAGGTATGTAGCTCGGATCAAGTGAGTCATGAGACAGCGAAATGGATTTCACAATGGATAAACCTACTATAAAATTGTCTGTATGGGGATTGGATACCAGAGAGTAGAGAATTCTTTGATTAATTTACAAGATCAATCAACTAGAAAAAGGAAAGGAAGGCCAGGGATGTCAAGTAATTATAATATAAACCATTTTGATTTGTTCATTTTTCATACTGATCGTTCATAATGTATGTGTGTGCTGCACAGCTAAATTTAATTTCTCCGCTACATTGTTACTATTGCGCAAATTGATTGCGCTTTGAAAGTTTGCACTAATGCCGCACATAACCTAGTGTATCATGGTTCATCATTTTAAATTTATAATAATATAATTACAATTTTTTTATTGGTTTCGGCCAACGAGAGCTCTTAGAGTTACGCATATTTCCTTTTTAAACAAAATAACTTCTACTATGAAAGTGGGATTTTTTTACTTTTAATTACATTTTATACAAAGATCATCCGATCGGAGGAAGGCATTTATAAATTAGGGGTATTTTTTTTTGTGGAAAATAACCCTCCTGATGTTCATCTAAATCTACAATCGAATGTATGACGATTCTGTGTTTGTACCACAACAACATATTTTTTACAAGGATATACACATGTTTACAAAGGCTGGCTGACACACAGCAGTGAGTAGTAAAGGAGGTCGCATTAGTGGTGAGGAATTTGGCATATGAAAATAGAAAACTCTTTCACCTGTTCGCATAGCAAACCGACATCATATTTATATTTACAACCAGGTTAGGCAAAGCAAAAAACGGAAAATGCGCAGTGCATATTTTAGCAGAACAAAGTGTACACAATGTCATCATCGTCAGATTTGCTAATGCGTTGGCAATACTATCAACTATTGTTGATTGTTTACCAGCGTTACTACATGTATTAGTCTTTTATTGTGTCACTACGAATAAACCCAACATTACTGACAATGAGTCATGTACTGTGAGTAATATACGAAAAATATGATAAATAGCAGTCGAAGGAAGTTTGAAACAGTATTATCTGAGCTTTAATCCAATGTTGTTTAAATTTGACGATGTTGCGCTCAGCAACAAATTGAAGATTCGGATTTTACGACAATGTATATACCTGTTAAGCATCATAGGTGGGTACCTAATCGATTCGCATATGTACCTTGAATCGTAATTGGTATTTCTACTAGTCATGCAGGAATCGATCAATGTAGAAGTGTACAAAGAGAAACACACATGTAATGATAAATAAATACACCATCACCGTTATCTTGTTGTTGCGAAGGAGCGTTAGAAGTTAGAGCGGAAAAGTCAACAGCAGAAAACCTTGGAGATACACCCAGATGCCTTATTGGTTAAAAATCAAAGAGGCCCTTCTCTATACAGCTTGTGAGCATTACAGGAAAACCAAGGTGGGATTAACCGACCGGCGTCTGAATACCTACATAAGTTCTCAATAAGCACCTGTGTACCAAATTCCAGCCCCAGCTGCTAGGTAAAAATCAAGAGGATGCAACACAGAATACACTTTCAAACTCTTCTAATTCACCAACCATTTCTATAGGATGGAGAAGATAAATTTTAAAATTCTTTCTTGTTTCCTACAAAAACTGGCGACGGACGGACAAAAGGATCAGACACTAAGATCGGTCTGATAAAGCGTGTAAAGATCCTTACAGAGAAGGTATCATCGTTGTCATTTCTTCATCTGCTTTCGTACAGAACAGAATAGATAGAACACACTACACCAATAATGATGATAGTAATAATAGTACCTAATAATAACAACAACAATAGTGAAACATCCCAGCATCCCTTTCTATCTTGTTCTTGTGGCAGAATCTTGGATGGCTGCATGTAAAATGAAAATATTCACAGGCCAACGTTGAACATATAGTGAGATACACAAATGGGGTGGCTCACTATCGTTAATAACTCTGTTTAATGTCGTCGTCGTCGTCTTCTAAGTCCTTTTATGTGATCTCAGTGTTTACGAATATGACGACGACAACGACGGTTGCACTTGAGTTGTTATTGTGAATCTCTCTCTCTCTAACTGCAGCTAATGTTAAGACTCGCAATTATTAGTCAACTCTATTTTTGTTTTTACTCACTCATCGACAAGATCATCATCACATCATCGTGTCTTTTTGTTCGTTGCTGAAAATGCTCATGTTATGATTAAATTACTTGCAGCGTGCCAAACAACAAGAATAATGCTAGACTGCTGCTTTAGCTGATTGTCTGCTCCCAAGTCCCTATCACACTCCATGATGTCGTCTGACAGCACGTACGACAACGATCAGCAAAAATCATGCTTTTTATGCGAGTATGATGCTTTTCTTTCTTTTTCTAAGAGATTATCTTTTTTCATTGTGCTTCGTCTTTGTTGATCTTTTTCCCCTTTTTTTCAACCGCATCGCCACGTAACCATTAATGGTGCAAATTATGATGAATAAAACCCACGATTTTACTATAAGTAGTTATGACTATTATTATAATTTATTAAGACATGGCGTTTGCACAAATGAATGCAGCTTCACGTCAGGACCGCGAGAATGCTCTGAATTGCATTTGCACAGCGAGCATCTTTCCTAGTTTGAGCCTACAACAAAATTATACACTCCCAGATTAGAGCTGGTCGTAAAAATAAGACAGCGTTCTACATATTATTAATCAACAACTGCAGTTCACTAACTTGACAAATATTAACATGGCTATATAAAGACAAAATCAGATAATTATGCTTGTATTACTAAAAAAACAAGCAAGTTGTTGCTGATGATGTGTGTGCGTAAGGCCGTACACACAGGTATGTGAAAAATTCCATTCTTTAATGTGCTGCAGACGTCTTTGAAGCCACAAACAAAACACGTTACAAAAAGGTAACAGAGTATCGACTCCCGACCATCATGTAGCAGACAGAATAACACCAAGAAACAAAATATGGCCATGTGCAAACGAGATATGTTATTGTTTATGTACGTGATACATGTTTATTTATAAATAAATCTGTGCAGCCTACATTTGCAAAAGAAAACGGGTTTAAAATTATTAAATATGTATTTGCTAATCGTTATGATCACTGCCAGTGCTATTTTAGCATACAGAGGCGTTGTACAAAACAAACATTATTTAATAACAATTAGAAATACTACACGTGAATATTTATGTACATGTTCAATTTGGAAATGGGTAATAAATTTTACAGCCGTCTTCAACTTCAACAATATTTGATATGCTTTCTGGTTTCAGCATTATTTTTATTCTATAAACTATTGTTTTCCAACAACATCAGCAACAAAAACCGCTGCATGTGAAACTACAAGCATTTACAGTACAAACAAGCATTTTTTTGGGGGAGAGGAAACGATATCATCATTGTGCGCATGTTACCTATCTTTATACTTCAAGGTGAGACATGGTTAAACAATTCCACAACTAACCACAATCTGTCAGTCTGCGTCCATGGTGTGTGTTGCCCATGTAGATACAAATTTTCTAATTGGTAAACCTTACTTACTGTTTCATAAATCAGGCATACTGGCTATAGCTGTAGGAACCTCAGTTTACCTCCACCCAACAGAGGAGTGCAAGGTATAACATAAATGTTGGTAATTAATTGCGCTTTTATTTTACGACTTTTTTGCATACATTCTTATTTAAATTTTTCTAAACCCAGCTGTACAAAACTGAAAGCCAAAACATGTCCTTTATACTGATGACTACTTTATCGTACCTATTTATTGGTGCTGTTTAATTTTTTTAAACAATGCTATACAACTAGTACTGTGGAGACGTTATTTTTGTAGCTATCATCAGCAGAACGCTTTTATCAATCGTTAACGCAAAGGCATACGGAGACGTTGTTTTTGCACAAATGTATAGTGACAATTGATCAAGGAAACAACGGAATATTTACCTTCGATACAATCAGTCGCTCAAAATGCCAGTACATTATGCTTAATATATAATTGAATTTTTATGTGGAAGAATGCATCATGAAATGTCTTTTTTATTAGCGTTATTTGTACTGCGTAGACTTCTCCCATTTCCACATTTTCCCTCATGACCAAATTTGCAAATATAGTATGCTGTGTAATGTTTTTGATATCTTCTTTTATTATTACTAAATCCTACGATGCATGAATCCGTATGACTAATAGTTTCATGTTTTGCAAAGCAGGAACATTTGTGTGGGCTTTGACCAAATTTGCGATTTTTTTTTATTTTTTTATTTATCGTTGCAGACCTCAGAGCGTGTTAACTGCAACATTTCATTAGTTTTTCATTTCATTCAATAAATACAATTTAGCTAGGTTTCATGGAATTTAGACACGTGTACTGCGCCTTTCCACCATTTAAATATCACGTTTATGTCTTCTCGCTTGAAATCTGCAAGTTTTAGTAATTACTCAGAATACGATTTGAAAAGTGTTTTAGATGGATGAGCATTATGCGATTTTGCTGTGAATAATGCTGCACAACAACAAGCAACCTAAAATATCTACGTCGTGAATAAACTCACCTTTAAATTTTATGGATGGTATTTCACACACTTTGCATGCTCAGTGTGTGAGCACTGACTCAACACACAAAAAAACCTTCAAGATCAACCATTTAATACTGATGTCCAAGGTCAAAGTTCTGTACCTATAAGGACTCCATGCTTTAACAAAACAACACAATACTGAAATACTGACTGAAGCCCATTGTTTGCCTAACCATGTTGAACTGACGATAAAGCCTGATATTTTGACCCTTACTGCTGTGCAGTTTGTTATTATTGGGTTATTTATACGCTAATTTGTACATGTAATTATTTTATATTTGTTTTTAATGGGGGAGTTTATGTCGCTTTCATTTTCCGTGTAGCATGTCGGCCCTCTTGATACTACTATTCCTTTTGCCTTTCACACTTTTATGTTTGCACAATTGTAATGTCCATCCCTCTTTCAAGAAGAATAAAGGGCAAATGCCATC
Organism: Callyntrura sp. NNG-2020; assembly: GCA_027744055.1. NCBI lineage: Eukaryota > Metazoa > Arthropoda > Collembola > Entomobryomorpha > Paronellidae > Callyntrura > Callyntrura sp. NNG-2020. The sequence goes on from JAHZNE010003712.1 coordinate 43,673, forward strand.
CCAATATTTACACAGCGTTTTAAATCTTTCCTTCTTAAATTGGTCAATAACTGCACAAAAGTACAATCGTTTTAGTTAAACTAATTCTCAGAGTATGCCTTCTTTAAACAACACCTTTTTTATACCTTATTAATAGTTTTAACCTCTATCTGTAAAAAACGACTACCTACATAACTTGCGTGTAGTTGGCTGCTCGATACACAAAAATAACTCTCTGTTACAGGATTGAAATTACTGATTCGATGCAGATTTCATGTTTTGTGTTCAAGTAATTTTAATTGTAATTCCTACTAACTACCATTGTATAACGTACAAGCCTGATACGCCTTCTTTCAAATTGTTCACTACAAAAAAAACTCCTCAAGAAACGTACTTTGCTTACATGTATTCCTACTTGACTCGACTCATGAATGAATACCTAAAAAAGTGTATACACTGCACATATATATATTTTTTCAAACAAATCAACAAGTATTTGCGAGTTCTTCACAAAGGCAATGGTCATATGGTTTTTACAGAGTGTTCCTTTCAACTATTGAGTTGGCGCTAATTAATGTGACTCTTTTGTCCTGGTTCAACAAAAATCAACATATTTGCATTCGATTAAGCTGTCAGGTCAAAGTTCTACTATTGTGGCCTGTGCTAATGATGATGATAACACAGAGTAATTTGAGCGGAAAATACAGAACTCTACTTAAAATCTCACGTGTACATCTACACGTTGTCATACATCAACGCGTTGCGTTGTTGTGCTGTTATCAAATAATTTATTATTAGTACACAGGCATACTATACCGATATGGGTACAACGTGTAAGCACAGATTGATACTGCATTTTATAACTCCTACAAACTTCTATTCTACGTCTATGACCAGCCATGGTAGAAAGTGAAGTTCTAGAGACTTTAAAAGAGTAGTAGTAATAATCGTGTAGCCAGAAAACCACCTCTATTGTCTTATTGTGCTATAATAGTGGTAGAAAACTACACAGGCATGTGGCTTTGTGTATCAGCAGCACCAGCTAACACGGACTCCAATTATACCGTTTTCGACACAAGCATATTGTTTAAATGGATGTTTTTCTTGTTTTCATTGAAAATCCACATACAATATAACACGTACCTGCAACAAGAGACAAAAAATGATGCAATGGGTTGTGGGATACTGTGGTGCATCTATTAAACAAGGAAAAAAATTAAAAGGCTATTGTCACTTCCAAAATAACACAAAATTATTTGAAAGAGGAGAAAAGGTACTATTGCAAAAAATAGAGAGAAAAAAACTTTTAATTTCCACAGAAAGACGTAAAAGACTGAAGAACTGTGTGTGTGTGTTTGTGTAGGGCTGAGTCGTCGTACGTAGTAGCGTTTACTATCATCACTTCTGCAAACGTGCCTCTAATGACAGGAAAACAAAAAAACTCTAACAGCCACAACAATCAATCCAAATGAAAGCATGAGCGTAGTCATTTTCACGCATGATAGCTCTTTCAAACACCAATGGATGTGTAATGTTGTAAGTACCATCACATTTCGGTGGACGCATTTTTATTCATTCAAGACTCAAGACAGTGAGTCTCTCTCACTCTGTCAAATCAACAACCGCTAAGCTATTACCATGATTGCCATCATCACCAGAGTGAATGATAGAAAGCAACCTTATTCTTTTAAAGTGATAAGTTCTACCCATACGGTGGTGGTGGTGAATGGTGGCGGCGGTGGTGGTGATGATGCTGATGATAGACACAAGACGTTCTCGAAAATCACCACCGCGGCGATATACAAGTAATTGTTAAATTGTAAACTACATAATGGACAATTTAGGGTATTAACGCTTATATAATTTGGGATAGTTGTGCGTGTTTGTATAGGCATGCGGAAACGAATGGAGACTCATGTTTTGTATCACACTACAAGAACGTGTGTTGTTAACACATTGAATTGCATAGTTTTAGTAAATCCTCGCCGTAAATCGTGGCAGCCATAAATTTACAAGCATCCTTAATGTGCTCAACTTACTTGACATGCCAAAGTAGTTAAGGCGTCGCGACGCAGCCACTTACTACTACCACCACCAGTACTGCCCTGTGTTAGTATCACCTTTGGTCATGCAGAAAACAACGCACAAACAATTTATGAATACAATACACCATTTTGTTTACTTTTTCATTTCATGGCAGAAACTTGGTCTATTTAGTGTTGCATCTGAATGTCAAGTGACCTTCAGAGGAGATAGATACTGAGAACAGAGAAGAGAACGAGAGCTGCTGATCTGATACTACGGTTGGTGCTGGCTAATAGGGCGAGTTACCAAAAAGCACTTTTTGGCGGAGAAGTTCCTGCTGCTGCTACTACTACTTAATACTCATACAATCTTGAGTAACGTCATAAAATTGAACCATTTATTTGTTACCAAAAAGGCTATTATTCATTATTCAGTCAGTCGTAAGATCCATATAATGCTGGATACACAATGGGATGACAGTTCAACACTTGCACACACACAAGTAGGAACGGAGCGAGTACCTTTGGATTCTTATTTATAATGACACTCATTTATGATACTCTTGCTATTATTAGACATGATAGGCCATAAATTTAAACAGCATACCTACGTTCGAGAGCTATCTACATGATAGTGACCCGTGGTATAAAAAAAATTATCCGTTTGACTATAGCACACCTCAGTAGAGAGAATCACACTTGTATTATTGTAACAAAAATGATTACACGATAAGAATTATTGCAATGATTTTTTTTTCTTCAAGTCTGTTGCTGCGGGCAGACATAGTTTTAAAGCGCTGAAAATATATTTTTAGTAAAAGTGATATCTGCATTTTCTTGTAAAACATGCAGCTGTTGACCAAGAAATGGACCAAGGTCTTAATTCATTACGCACAGCTCACACACACACAGATACACATTCATTCAAACTTATGCCTTTTCATCAGCTATCAGCTTTATCGTCCTAGGACCGCGAGGGTTTATCTTCGCGTTGCTGCTTACAAAATAAAAATGTTGGCAGAAAGAGAAAAACCACTATCAACTATTGCTTACTCAAAGTGAAGTCGTCTAAACTCAAGCCTTTACAGAGAGTATCGGGACAGTAGTGGCGTACGGTAATTTGTTGTACACGAAATGATTAGAGTCAAAGTGTGAGTGACGTATGGAAGTCAAATGTTTATTGCTAAAATGTGGTTCTGGTTCTGTCGACACATGCAGCCATCGAGTAGGTAACTCAAACAGTCACTATGGAGTTAATGGAGGGATGATGTAGGTAATCCATGTGAAATTTTTAGTAATAAATAATTTAAAATCGAGGATGTTAAGAGTTAAGATGTAACTGTGTAGTCCTGGTAACTTTTAATGGTGGCACCAGAAGCAAATACGATAGGACAGTCTTAAAAATGGAATGGGCACACCCTTCATGCGTAAAAGGGAATGAAATATTTTTTTGTTGCTTTATTCAAATTGTGCTGGTTCACTGACAATGAGTATTAATTCTTGCATTTGTGAATACAGTTGTGGCATTTATTGATCCATGAATTTGGGTAATATTTGAAGTAGTATAATTTGTGTATTATTTATAATTAATAAAAATAGAAACAATTTTAACGAGCGGATAATTTTTCGTTGCTATCAATTAGCTATTTGTTATGAGGATAGGTAATTGAAGAATCAGTTTTTACCTTTATTTTCACCGATGTGTAATACGCGGTCCATGATGTCCCATTCCGTTTTGTTGCCGATAACCATTTGTCTTTCTTGAAGGGTACATTTCCATTGGAACCTGGGATCTTTCAATGTCATCTGCAGAAAGATCTAGATCCCTAATCATTTGAATAATTTCACGTTCTTTCTTCATCCCTTCTGTTGTATGTGGTGGAGTCCCTGAAGGTTTCAATAGAGGACCACCGTTTTCATTGGCAAACTGGAGATTAGCTAAGGAGCCGTAAGACCTTGAGCGATGCTCCTGTCTAATGGAATAAGAGAAAGCTCTCTCATTCAAATGACCTTTCTTGCGGTATATTCCTGTGTTAAATGGAGAAGAGCCAGGGTCTTCTTTAGAACTGCTCTTTGATTTGCTCTTATTTGACACCATTGTAGCTGAATCTCCATTTCGGAGATGTTCCATCCCACCATTAGCCCCAGCAACTCCATTTGTCATTCCAACCATTTGCGACATGTGTGGATGATGTCCATGACCGTGACCGTGTCCATTCATTAACTGCTGGCGACTTGGTGGCCCTGGGTGATAATGATATCCCCGTTCTATTGTTGCATAGTGCGAAGGCATCATCATTAACTCGGGCGAATGTTTCATTCCCTTATGATCCTCTGGCGGAGGCATCATTTTTGGATGATGAAATATAGGAGGAGGCGTTGCATTTAAGGGATTTGGACCTGGACCGACTTGCACACCTGGATGAGGTACAATTGGAATTGGCGTGGGCGCTAAAAGTGGCACCGCTGTTAGCATTTGCTTTTGCTTCTTTTTCGATTTTGATCCTTTGATCATTTGAGGAGGAATATGTGCGAACGGATGATTAAGATGATGTGGCGGTGGAGGTAGATGACCATAAATGGGTTGTGGATGTGGATGTGGATGTGGATGTGGATGCATTGGTGGCATGACTGCAACAGGATGTTGTGGCACTGGCATAAGCTGTTGATGATGTGGATGTGGCGGTGGTGGATGCATGGGTCTGCTTCTAGTTAGCGTTGACATTGCACTACTTGGCCTATGGCTAATTGGACCGTTTAGAACACTTCCAGGTCTTCCTGGAACCATTCCAGGTTGCAGTCCTGCGCTGGAGCTAAGATTCATCATGGAAGCAGGACGTATCAAATGTTTCTGTTGACTGGATGCAGCTTTCATTTCCTTTTTCATTTTTTTCTTTGTTTTCTTCTTTGTGGATGATGCATCGTCCTCTGCAGATTTGAGCAAGGAAAATTGTTGCGGTGGCGGAGGGGGAGGGGGAGGAGGAGGAGAAATAAATTGACGTGGCTTTGATATTCTTGAATTATGTGACTTCACAGATTTCAACGTTCCATCCGGTTCCAAATAAACAAGCTCTGCTGTGCCATTCTGTCCTAAATTGGAGGTGCTGCCTCCCCATACCTTGTGATTTTCATCTCCCTCGTAAATTTCATCCTCGTCTGGAAACTCTGCACTAAACTCATATTTATTTCTGGGAGTAGAGGTCATTGGACCATCTGTAAAGTCGTCATCTGTAGAATTTGCCACCATAATTAAATCTGCGTCCCCATTTTGACTATGCGTCTGCCATCCTGCAACTTTTTCAATTGAATCAAGTGGCGTCACTGATCGTTGTATGGGTCTGTCTGAATCCTTGAAAAGTGTACCGGTGCTTCCATTTGTTCCATTCGGGAAGTCATGATGATTACTGAGCGACATTCCATTGGGGAGTGTGCCTCATCACTATGACTTCCACGCCCTCCTCGGCCTGCCCGTGGTTTCCGAACCAAAGGCATTTTTAAAAATTGTTATTTTATTTAAAAGTGTCTATAACAGCAACAAAAAATTCCAAAAAACCGTATAACACACAGAACAATCACTACGTAAAAATAAGCTGAAGATGTACAGTGGGTGCTTCACCACCAACTTATGTGAAGTGAGTGACCAGAAATGAGTTGTGAACTTGGTTCTCTGCACTATTTTAGCATAATGTCTATGCAGCCCCAAGACTTCTTATCCTTTCAGTGCCTTTTCGTATTATTATTCTTTTTCCCATACAGTTTTATCCTTATCCTCCTTTCTGCTTCTACTCATCATCAAGGAGCATTCCAATACGCTTACCTGTCTCACGTATTCACTGTTAAACTCTTTAGCAACAATGATACTAAAAGTTAAAAACTACCTGCCCTATGTAATTTTTACGGTACGTGAATACACTTTGTTCCAAAATCATACGAACACTTTTATGCATACAAACCATAAAGAAAGCTATAAACATAGCTTTCTTTATCCATCCATATCTTCACGTGCATAGCAGTCTTTTGAACGAAATATCTATAAAATATAAAACGAAACAAGTTAATTCAGTAGTTAATGGAGTAAGCACTATTTTATGAATAAACGATACTGAGAGAGCTATATTACTATTTTCAATGCACGTAATTTTTCGGCCCCCTTCCGTTTATTATATAAGAATATATTATATCGGTTATGGCCAAAGTTATCGCATTGTTCCAAAATGTCAATTTTCATAATATAATTAACATTTCTACATATTACCCCAAATGTAACGGTGTTGCCTGCTACGAGAACTACGAGAAATACAAAAGTGTTTTTTCGTTGAATTTATCGAAATCAAATTTTTTTCTAAAAACTTCATTTATAAACTGTTACTTTTACAAACTTTTACTGCATTGCACAAAAATACAAGGTTTGGAAAAGGAAGAAGTGTTAAACGTTTCCGGACAGAGTGTATCTGTCGCTCTTGTCGGCTTTAATAATGCAAACTAGTAAGCAAGTTACCACAGATTCTGCGTTACTACCTGTTGTGAGCCAATATTATACGTATACTTCCACTTTCCTTATCGCAGCAATGCTCTCTACAATGGTCGAAGTCACAGTACCTGTATATAATAATACAAATTCAGAGATTCTCACCCCCAACAATAGTAAATCTTGTAAGTGTGTACCAGCAAGCCAGCAAGCACTGCATCATCGCCGCGATCCACCAACGAGCCACCGCACCTCACCTGTATCACCTGTAAACGAGTTAGTTACCACTTCGCTACTATCTCCACCTTGAAGACAATCGTCACCACTCTTAGTGCTCGCTCTCGTGCATGCCTCCCCGTGTATTAGTTTATGCAACATTCTTACATGTTTTTACCCCATCCTCACGAACAAAAGTCACATACCTATCAAGATTTTCCTTCTTTTCAAGTTTCAGTGACCAGTGAGTCTCAATTCTAAAAACTTACTTGAGAAGAAGCAAAGTAACCAGTACAATTGTTAACTTACGGTGGGGTCCACGCATACATAGTTTCAGCAGCAGACTTCACCAATAAAATGTACAGGGGGTATGCACGGTTGAGGATAACACATTGTATGAGTGAAGTGAGAGCTCACTTGTTGACTGCAACAATTTCTTACTCTACAATACACCATTGTGTTCCTGTTGTGTCTCATTCCATTTGAAGATGTGGGACGTGAAATGATTGTTGTTGTACGTACCCATATTAATAAGGAGACGAGCAGGGTAACCGTACATTCATATATACGCTATAATAAATAAATATATACATATATTATAATATGTTTATGTCCGCAAGACTGAATTGTTTAAATGTTTCTTTACATTGTTGCAACTTTAGCTGTGCTCTCTCGCCTGCTTTTGTTAAATTCTAAGAAGTATTCAGGGATAGGAATCTCTGTTCCCATCCCAACAAACAACAAATATTATACCCGCTAGAAAATAAATAATATATACCGACGTATTAGCTTTTGCAGTCAACAACCAGCCAGCGAGATCATCGTCATCATCAACATCCCCCAGTCATCAGTGAATCCCGTCTGAACAATACTTGATTTTACATTAACCCACCTGACGACTTACCTTTCATTTACTAAGGTACAAGCTCAACAATGAAATGCTACAAACAAGCACAATGTGTGTAATATATACACACACATACATATATTTATATACATACTCGTTTCTATAAGTAAGTAACAAGCAAGTAAGAAGCACGTAGTAAACTTGTATTTTATGCAACTTGTTTGTTAGTCTGTTTTTGTGTTTTTACTCAATCGCTCAATGTCTGTAGGAGTTGGATTGGAGGAAAAAACTGCATGGCTAGGTTAGGTTTTTTAATTATTACTGCTTCGCATTTTGAATAAATTCCTCCACATCAAACAACTTTTATACTCTCACATAATATCGCTTTTTTCAGAATTGAGGATAGTACGACTGTAGGTTTGGTGGTAGGTAGGTTTTCATATTGCATAATAATGGTGATTGTTCTGTTTTAAAACATCTCTCTTTTAATTCACTCCTCTATCTATATCGAATCGTGTGTAGTAGTAAGCACAAAAGCAAAAGCATAAATGAAAAAAAAATGTATACTATCAATCCACCCAACGACAAGAGTACAGACGTAAGTAAGAGGCCAGGGATGAAAGACAGGGCATTTTTACGTTCAAGTTGTAAAACAAATTATTGGTGTTGTTGTGGGAACTGAGAATGCTTGAATGCTTTCATCACTATATTTGGCAAATTCGTCTCACACACATGTATATAATAATAATAAATGCATCAGCATCGTAGTTATTTATAGCAAAAAATAGATTTAAAGCAAAATTCAATTGTCAGCATCACATCAAGAGATTGTTAAATATACATAAATACATAATATATTTCGTCGGCAGTCTCTTAAACAAGTCCACTGATAAGGAGAGGAAAGAAACATAAATATTATGACTTCGAATACACCAATATTTTGGGTCATCCCAGAGAATTGATATGGGGATTGGCTCAGAGCGGTAGGATTCAAATCAATCAATGGACTCATTTAAATTCCATTTTTTGGATTTCTCGTATTTATGCATTGCCACACGGGGTACTCAACGACATTTATTTTACGTAAAACCCTTAAGTGTAAAACATTAATTAGTTAAGTACCATCGAATTTAAAGCTCTCTGACAGAGAGTATAGCCTCATTATTAAAAATATTGCTTTCGTAGTAGCATACAACATAATCAGATGAACAAAGTAGCATAAATGTGAAGAAAAGTTTCATTTAAAAAACTTTTATTGGAATGGCTATGTAAATATTAATTTTACTAGTTGATCCGTCACTTTAACAACGTTAAATTACCTGTTTTCAGAGAAATATCAAAAAGTGCCAGTGTCTTCATCGTTTCTAACAGTATCGTCTGCCATTGTGGCAAACTGGTAACTCATGGTCGTTTTTCAGAGTGTTTTCTGTGCTACCACTTTAAGGAAGCCAGTTCTTGTTTAGGTCTCCCATCCTGAATCCTGATCCCTCACAGTTACTAAATGTGATAATAGGTATACTGTATTATCAGGCTGTCTGCCAAGAGCAAGTTATGCCTTTCATAATGTATGGTCGTCGTAGTGGCGTGGTGGGGAAGATATATTATGTTGGTGGTGCAAGTAGAAGATGTGTAAAAAAGGGAGAGAATGTCGGAGAAAGGTGATAAAGGAAAAGGAAGGGAAACATTCTTAAAAACAAAATACACACATACGCACATGTACACGACATTACACATCATCAATACCATCATCATCAGCAACATCACCTCACATTGTAGTACAGAAAAGACAATATTATGTAGTGGTCGTAGAAGTAGTTTTTAGTAGTAGGATTAGGATTGGTGATGGTGGTAGAGAAGATTTACATCCCATCGTATATCGGTGCAGTTGGCCTTGCTTGTGTGATGTATCATAGTGTATTTTAAAGTGTATTGTAAGGCAGCGCTATCATAATTGTATGTTTCAGGTGCTCAACAAGAAAATATGCAAGCAGGTGCAACGGGTAAATGCTTTGCATGCGTCTTCACATTTACACCACTACCTACTACCTACATACATTTAAAAAAGGAATGTAGACAAGTCAGCAGAGTACACAGCACTCGTCTTCGTCATTATCATCATCGTCGTCGGGAGGATCAACAATGCGAAAGTTACTCACCATTTGATTTACCAGAATACCTAAGCCTTTGGGTTCTTCTGTGAATAGTGAATATATACCTATTCTTGGTCAACAATCACAATACATATTGCTATAAATTTCACTGATTTTAGTAGATTTTATAGGATGGCAATGGTGGAATTGGTGGATGGAGTGGTTTTGGGCCCACTCATGATATTCTTCATGTTTTTACATGAACTGTACAGTGGTACCTAGTCGAATGCAGTCTGTAAGAACCTTCCGGCCGTATCCGATTTTCCTGTGAGGATTTATGTATATAAACGTAAAAAGAATGAAAGCCTGGGTAACACAAGTGTAGTCAAGTCTCAGTTTTGTTTTACATAGCACCTACTTGTTTCCCTCACAAAGTGAGGCACCCTTCCACATTTTAAATGTCATGTTGAGGACGCCTTGTAAATGCGTATTTGTAGTTTGTCTCGGGTTGACTGACTCTTGTGACCCCCAAAAGTTGAAACCATGTGTTCTCTTATGATACTGCCTGTCATGTACCTGCTTTCTTTTATTCAATTTGAATGCGATTTTTTGCAATTAGCTAGTAGTTAGTTATCTAGTCGGACACTTGTTGCAGTATATCAGGTGTGACCATTGTACTGAACTTGTGGACATTCAGTAGGGAAGTAAAAGGTTCATTACACATTTTGTCATAATTTTGCGATGCTGTACATATCGATGTTCATAAAGTTTCCGGAATCGGATGTTTGACACTTCCAAATGCAACGCGAAAATTGAATCTGTATGGGTAAAAAACGTGCATTTGAGTTAGCGCTACCTACTTTCTTTTACAAGGGTCTAGTTTACTACTCGTACTCGTCCGTCGTGAAAATCACTTGTATTTTTTGTGCGGGGTTATATTTTTAATGTTGTTATTGTTGCTATGGATTCTTTACAGAGGGGAAGATAGATTACACTGGGATTACTTTTTTTCAGGGGATGATAATTTTCATCTGAAAATACGACCGGTCAAATGAGTAGAATAGTTGATACGCGACTCTAAGAAAAAGGAGTCAACGTGAATGGAGTTGAAGAAAGGCACATTTTGGATGAGCTATGCATACCGCACCAGGTATAAGCTTAGTTAGTAAATGACACGATGTAATATGATGAAAATGGGAAAGATATATAATCTAACCCCCAAAGAAGGAACTTTCATTTATATATCCTCGTACAATAATGCATTCCTTCCCTGAACTCACAAATATTCGTTGTTATTATTATTATTGTTATTATTAATATGACGCATCTCTCTCCTTTCTCTGACATTACGCTTTGTACCGACTTTGTTGCATTAACATCACATGCACAGAGTACCTATACAATATATTAAATTTTTGTGCGTTTATCTTTTACACCAGCCTTGCTTTATGAAGAAGTGAAGGTAAGTAATAAAGCAACAGGTTGCCAAAGGCCACATCATCCCCATGACTGGTTCCTTTTGCTTCTCCTCTCCCTCTCGCTCACTCACTCCTCACTGCCTGAGCGAGTGCATATCTACCAAATAACAATAATAATCATATAATAATAATAGCAATAATATTCATAATGACCAACCAAAGGGATGCACACAATTTCAAAAGGGTACGACGATGAGGCTCTCCCATTGCCAGTAATAACCCATATATAGCTCAAAAATGCTTCTTGTCGACCGCATAAGCATTGTCATGTTGCCGTTCTATATATACACCAATTCTTTTGAAGTGAAAAACATAAAAATGAAGATGATGAGGACGGACGGTGTAAAGGAACAGAGAACAAGGAACTACTCGACAGACGAAATTCCTATAAAAACCTGGTGTTATTACTTCTCGTTGGTTCGTTCTTCGATATGTGGACCCAAAACAATTCCCTGTGACTATAATTTTGAAGAGCCGAAGCGTAGTCTCTTCCTTATTACATTACGATGATACATAGGTAGGTACATCATCAACTTGGAAGTAAGTGGCTATTTACTAGGTTATAAGAGCCAGCCGAAATGTGCCTTGATGCATATTACTATCACATTTAAAATGTTTTGATTTCAATATGAAAAAAGAATTACTACATTCACTATTTGCGTACGGTTATTTATATGAGGGGCCGAGGAAGAGTACATTGGAAGGAACGAAGAACCTTTTATAAAATTAGGATTATTTATTCATTACATGCTGTATTACCCCCATATTTCAACTTTTACCTTCACACATCATACAATACAATATGCGTATGGTGATGGATTGCATGCCGAGCTCAACGCGACAATGTACCTGCTTATGCGACACGACGCATTCCTTTGGTCAGTCAAATCTACCCGAGAGATGTGACCTAAACCAAAAAGTGTGTTGCCTAGGACCGCGTTCTTTGACGTGTTCTATTTGCGTAGACTGTAAAACAGGGGGATATGGGGGAAATCCTTCTCGATCGGACTTTGTCACATTATAATTATTTAATACGTACCTAGTCTAATATATTACAGGATTGATAGAATTTTTCACCATAGGGCATATAGACTCCCATGCCTCGTAATATTTATTTAAACTGTACACTGAAACACCTACAGAATAATGAAACGATAAAATAGTGCATTGTCACTTGGCGGTGGCGTTGATGGAGGACACAGATTTATCCTTCCGCGTACACAAAAGGCACACCTATACCTACTTACTAGCTTGTACTTGTACGTTATGTTATGTACGTTTCCGTCTACGGTAGATTATTACCCCTACCTAATGATTTACCGGTGCATGGCATCTTATAATGCGGAGCTATTTCTATGCCATTTTTGAATTTCTAATTCAATGATAAATTATCCTCAAATAATGATGTGTTTGCCGCCGGTGCCGAATTGATACACCTTTTTCCCTTAATTTTATTTGAATTTTGAAAAAAATGCATTATTCCAATAGTGTGCTTTATGTTATCATTTATCATTGTTATTTTCACGAGCTTTTTTCAATATTTTGTGTAAACCTTCATCCCAATAAAATGTCTTCTCTCGGAAAGACAACTCAATTTTCTTGGAAGCTGCATACTGAGAAAAAAGCTTAAAAATGTAGCACTGGCATACAGCTTAAAGCCTGAAGCAGCACAAATTTATGTTGCAAGAAAAGTTATTGAATTTACATTTATATTTCATAATATTTATTTAAAATCGACTTTTGAAAAGGCCAGGCCATCTGGCATTACACAATAATAGGAAGGCGTTTTTCACTTTCATGCTCGGTGTTTTATTTGCCTCTATATTTGTCAGCAGATTCATTTTATGATTCAACGTTTATCGCTTTCTTTTTAACCGATTTTACCATGCATAAACGAAATTCAATGGGCAGCATCCAGAATGCTGCACAGAGAAGTCAAAGATCGCACTTAATAAGTTGCCCATAACTTTCGCCATAAATAGTCATTACATTGTGTGAGCCGTCTAAATGAAATGAAAATTTCAACACTTATAACAACAATAAAAATATTCGACTTGAAAAGCTCTAAGATTTTGAAAGCGTTTTTCTTAAAAAGGCTTTAAAACGACGACGTATCGACCAATAAAGGGTCATTGATTAGTGAGAAGTAACAGATTTCTTAGTAATGCTTTGCAAATCAATGAATTTCTTAGCATTAAACTGTAAAAATGGATTAATAGTGTAGATAATAATCAAGATTGAGTCGACTGATCCTTTGCGTTAAAAAATGTCTGCTAAAGTGGGTAACTCATAAATACTCAAAAACTTTTGTAAACTTGGCAATTATATATAGGCTTGAACTGACTGAGAGAGATGGCCCAAAACCAGATTCTTTCTTCTAAACTCCTGTTTCCCTTTTTCATCTTCTGAGCATAGTCGAAGTCAACCAACCTGACGTCGTTCTTTATAGCAGATATTATATAAAATATTTTACAGAGTTCAAAGCGCAGTAAAAGAAGGACGGTTGTTCTGTACAGTTGCTTATTACCATAAACTACGTCTCTTTCTCTTTTTTCGAGAACGAGCAAGAATATAAGCGACTAACACTCTGTGCTGTTGCGCAGAGACCACTGGTCAGTCAATATACAGTGTTTTTGAGTAGTACTTATCCGTTCGCGATGTTGAAATTATGCTTCTAGCCCTCTTCCTCCCGGACCGAATTCCCTCGAACCTGTTTCCCCTTGAACAATTTTTCTTCGTCGTTTTCCCCAAAATCATTTTATAGTACTTGCATAAACTGAAATTGATATGAAATGCTTTTCATTCCAAAAAGATGTAATTACTTTTATAATACAAAAGCAAAGGTGAAAATATGTTTTTATATTTCAGAAGAAAGTCATGTGAATGACATCTTTATATTTATTCCCATTTTTTTTACCGCGAGTTTGTAAATTTTAAAACTTTTTTATGTGTGACTTGACCGGTCGGATTTAAGATGATTCGTGGAAGTGAATCTTAGTTTGACCTTACATATTACAAAGTGAGAAAGTGAAGCGGATACTTGAGCTTCAAATCGATACCCCTATTAGTATCATACTACATGCTCAAATAAGAATTAAAAGAAGAGCCAAATTCAAAGACCCTATATAACTGCAGTGATAAAAAGAATTTAAAAAACAGGATGGATAGTGTAGACATTGTAGTGTATAAACTTTGTGCTAAAAAAAACTGTCCACTTATGATTTACGTAGTATACACGTAGAATGTACGTACATAATAATACTTCCATACTGATTGTTATTATTATTATTATTGTGTCTAACTTCATGACCACTGTACTTTTGAGTTAGACATGCTTCCTATATATATTGTATTTAGTCAGTCATCACCATTTTTAATGCATCACCTTTCCTTCGTTTACAGGATATATAATTCATCTTAGAGCGCAGCGCTGATTATGAATTGAAATAAGAGACATGGAGTGAAGAAGCGATCGAGTAAGATGCAAAAACATAAATATTTGGGAACACTGGCTATATATAAACGTAGTATGTATGTGTGTGTGTGTGTGTACGAAATTGTTATATTCTTCTCTTGGAGATTCTGATCTCGACGACCCTTTTTGTTGGTGCATTCATGCATTCATATAGATTATAGATGTAAATATATGCTCTTAAGTTCTCTTAGTTGTATTAAATTATCCGTTCATTTTTGAAGAGGCTTTTAACTCATTTTTTGAGAAAGGGATGACTATCTAAGTATGTAGTTGTCTAAAGCGCAACCAGTAGTAACGTTGGTGTTGGTGGTGATCATTGAAAATTTACCTACGCACTGACTGAATACAGGTGAAAAGATGCAAGCAATTGGGCAAAAGTCTAAATGTGTTGGAAGTTGGTGATCGTAGTGGTAGACTCGTGCAATGACGACGACGACGCCGACGATGATGGTGATGAATTTTGTGCCAACTTCTTTCTAAGTATACTACTTTGTGTGTATATTGCGTATTTATTATTAAGATAGTAACGAAGAAGAAGATCATGAAGATGACCAATACGTTTACATTTACTATATTCTTCGGAATTTTCATCTTCTAATCTTCTACCACCTCCTACCCAATTCTCTTCGTCTTTCTACAAGTTAAATATTCAAATCATGAACGCTCGCACTGAATTGAATATGTATTGTTTATACCTGCTTGTCAGGTGTCATGGCATGGCCTGCCACCACCATTACTACTTAAGTTTCATTCAAGTCCACTTTTCAAAAGAAGAAGAAGCAGAAGAAGCCAAAAAGCCAAGCCTACAAACGAGCCACAACGCGAACAATTCTACTTATTCTATGACTTTACTATCTAAAAAATGTGTATTCTTAATGTGTATTATATGCTAAATAGGTGGTATTGGTTATTAGCCCCTGCGGAATCGTTATTTGAATGCGGACAATCATGTACTCATAATTTAAGCTAATATATTGTGGTTAATATGTTTTTCGTCATTATCATTCATTTGTAGGATGCACTCGCCGTTGTAATATTGATTCCGTAACCATGAAGTGAAGAATTTTAAAAATTATGATTACACCATAAGGCTCCGTGTGTTTGTATTTATTATGCACATTAGAAGCATCCTCACTAGGAAGATAATCGTTTTGATGAAATCATTTTTAACTCCTCTCATAATTTGTATGCCTTTGCCTGTGCTCTCCAAATCAAATTGGCTGCAAATTTTTGCTCGCATTTAACACGTAATATGTTTCAAAATTAAGTGCCAGAAATCATTTTCATTCTCACTGATGTTGTAGTTTGTCGTCATATTTTCATTTTTTACACAATTAATTTATTTAGACAGAAAGTTTGATGGTGCGATGATAAACATATTTTCACAATTTATAATTTAATAATTATTTATCAGAGGAATGCCCTATGATAATAAACAGATTCATATTTTGAAAAGCAAGTTTACTTCGTCGTTATCGGTTTCCCTGTCCTAAAGGAGAAAGATTATGGCTACAGATACTTTGAGAGTAATACGTCAGAGTACAGTACAATGTACAATGCTGCAGAGTGACATTTTCGTATTTTTGATGACGCACGTATTCGGATTTTTTCGTTACTGAAATTTATATATGCGAAATACAGTAACAACATAATTCATTTCCGTCGTTGTCCGCGTTGTTTCTATTGTTACGGTTTTACTTTACGAAGAGTGAATAGAACAATTAAAATAACATTTGTGACATAGTGAGTAACCACGTCATGGTTTTGTTGACAGTAGAACATTTACCTTGCCTATTATTGTATCTAACAATTTATTATGTATTTAGTTTCAAAGGAACGTATACAATGCAATCCCTAGTTGAATTCCTCCTTTTTGCAAATTTGTTTTTTTTGTATGAAAATAAAAACTTACAAACTACTTTAAAACAAGGACGAGCCATGATAAACCCATTACGGACCGTAATTCACGGTCGTGTTTATATATTGTCAACCAAACAAGAAAGAATGTTCGACGTTGCACCATCTATTGAGATTGAGAACGCTAACAGCGACTAGAAGGAATTGCAATTTCAGAAGAAATCCGGTACATAGCAGCACCATGACTAGCAATGGATTTATGAGTAGGTAATTCTTTTGTGCAGTAAAACTCTTAGATACAATATGACGGTGCGACGGTTTTTGAAGTACTTAACATTCCGTTGAAATTGATTATTTTCCCGTGACCAGTTGCACCAGATCCTAGCAATATTTAATCAACTTGAAATATATTTAAGGCAACATAGACTGCCTTTAGTATATGGTTACATTATTGAAAAGAAGTAGCATTCAAATTTTGTTTTGACGTTGAAACCTAACCTGCTGCTGTTGTTTTCACGCTAATTAATTAGTACAAAATAACTAGGTGACGCGTTCGTTCTTTTCTTTGTCTCCATCTCCATTTGTCTTTGTTGATGCGTTCGATCTGATGTTACTGTTGACCGATTGTGCATACTCACTGCACTAATGGTGCCATCTGTTAACCACGGCATCAAACATTACCTAGGTCGCTTGAGAACTATTTTTCTAATACATAGAGGCCGCTGATAGATCAACCAGATTTGAGAGAGGAAGCATATCCTATAGCCTCAATCAATCTGCACGCATGAAAATAGCATTATTTGTGTCGTTATTTTAGCACATGTAAGAATCACAACTACATACTTTGGAATTTTAATGATTGATAAATTCAAAGCAGAACGCAGCAATATTTGTTTCAGCACCCTCTAATCTCTTTTCTATTCCCACTTTATAAATATGTAAATATACCAAAATGCAAACTAAAACGAAGCACATTCTCCACAACCTAACAATGGCCCGTACCGGTCAATAGTGTGGCTTCCAGCAAGTATCAAAGTTAAAATTCCTCCTCTTTGTGCAATGGAACTTAAGGACTCCTTAATTGAACAGACTATATATAGTCTGTAAGGATGGTAACACAAAACTTGTGATGTATCATTGAACTCGGCTCATGCTGAAACAAGTTTTCGATACGCTATATCGTTTAAGAGTAATTGTCCATTAATGGAATTTTCACTCTTCACAATTCACAACTTTACTTACGACCGAACGGTTTAACCGATTAAATTTCTGATTTTTACTAAACGGTAGTTTAAGTAAGTGGCACGTATGGTTTCGTGGAAGCGCCATGTGTTACATGCAACCTCCACCAGCCACTAAAATTCTGTGAAAAGCCACAGCTCCAGTTCTATGTTCAACCAACAAAATTTGTATTTTCAATTATTTTTATTTTCTTCCAATAGTTGCTACAGAGACATGGGTACCACCCGACCAAATTTGTAATACAAGATGATAAGGATAAGCAGCAAAGGAAGACACAATATAGACATATGCTACACAAGTCACAGTGTCAAGCTAACATGGCAACAGTTGGAGTCAAAGTAAAATCGAAATTTCAGGTAATTTTATTTATTAATATTACGATTTACGATAATTTTCTTTGCTGCTGCATTAGACTTATGCTGGACTGTTGATCTAGATGGTTAGTGAATACAACTTCTTGAAAAGTTTTCAACCAAATATTTTTAAGAAGGTAGAATAGGTTGATAGAAAGGCGGGCAGAAAATGTTGAAATAGGAGTGAACATTTTCCCACGCACGACATGCTTGCCCCATATTATGACATTTTATGACCAGTTAATAGAAATTTGACAGTCCAGCGGAAATGAAAAATGTGAAAGCGTCGTGTACTGCAAAAATACAAATTTTAAATTATAATGCACAATGCTTGTGGGACGCAACTGTCAAAAATGAATAGTTTGCCAACGTAGATTTTCTGCGTAGGCGCTTGTGTTGTTTATTGCCACTTTTAAGTCGAGTTGTATAAACTGTTTTTGAAGAATTTGCTTTACGAGAATTCGTAACAGAAAGGATATGATCGTTAATTGTCATTATCTTGCTTGTTACTCTTTACTCAATAATTCTCGATTTCCTTTATAAGTCCCTCAATATATATTTCGATTAATTTTAATAACTTTCAACAAAGGAAGACAGAAAAACAAGCAGTAAACAAAACATAAACCATTTCAATGGATATTATTCTAAACCTATTGTACACAAACATTCCCGCGCAATCCTATAAATTAATATACTCTTTTAGATTTGTCGTAATTTAAAGCAATCATGAAAAATCTTTGGGGTCTCTTCGCGGTTACGACGGCGCTACCGGTTGACAAATAGCTTTCGAGCTGGCAGAACTCTTGTCTTCAAGTACAGAAATAAATTCGGACACCGTCAAATTTTGCTGACCTTTTGAATTTACGACAGAAAAGGATTAGGGCTAGAATTATTAAAAATTCGACGTGACGATAGTTTAGGGAGATAATCTAGAACTTATGTATTTTCAGTTCGTTAGGCCAGTTAGGGGTTTCAAAACACTAGACGCACATTTTTTATTTTATTTTACCAATTTCATCCTTTTAACATTACCCTTACCGTAACAGAGTACATGTCAAACTAAACTAGCCCACCATGTGTAAATGAGCGTACATCCTTATCTATCATTTACGAACAAAAGTATTAAAAATAGATGTTCTATGAATTTTCCAGCAGTTTCTTTAACAACTTCATTTATGACGGAAATAGGAGGTAATCTTGCAAACAATTGAGCGGTCTAGTTTGAATATACGAATTAACATTCTACAAAGCTGTTCCGTACACTATCATTCCAACGGCAAGTTGTAATTTATTAAACAATTTCCACATTGTGCGCAGACGACATAAATAGTAAAGAATACAAATTACCATTGCATTTTTGAGTGCTGACACGTGCGAAGTCATATGCATAACTGTTATGATTATTACATATCATTACCTGATTACTGCAGAGCAATGATGGCGGCATGTTCACATTCTCTCTAAGTAATTTGTCACGTGAATACTTTCTGTAGTATAAAAAGCCGTATTTACGAAAGGAAAGCTTTCAGGAGAAATAAACCATACAAACCGTCAGAGATGGAAGTTGCGACAGTAAGGAATCACATCAAACAAGAAAATACGACAAAATCTAAACTTTTACCCTCAACCGTACCATTTCAAACAAATTGGGCTATAGTTTACACTATAGCTACTTAATCTGTTACGTTTTACAGGCTTAATGAAATGACGACAGGACAGACGAACATACATTGTGAAATTGACTAGTTACTTAATTTATCTCCGGTCGTATAGTAATGAAGGGTTTCAGCAAATATGACAAATGAGTGTAATGCAACGGCATACAAAATGACCATATCGTCGAGACAATATAATTGAAAAAGTACCCTTGATTACATTTTAATGTAGCAGCTCTCTAATATAATCATCATTTCAACAAAAAATTTTTCTTAAAAAATAACTATAATTGGGACAGCTTACTCTCGACTCAATTACTCTTTCTTTTGAAAATAATTCTTTCAAAAGAAACGCGCATCTGATGTACGTGTCCATTGTACTATTTGTACTGCCCTGCATCCTGTTGTATCCCCGAACTTCATTGGAAATTCAGTGCAGCAGCGGAGACTTTTGTATGCAGAACAAACTTTGGCGCTGAGATTTGTTGAAAATAATTAAACCACGTATATTCTACGATGATACACATACATCTCGTAATACCGGTTGAATCTGCTCAGCATTTCCATGATATTACTTTTTCTTTTTATGGCTTATTTCTTGCACATCCTTGTTTCTTCATAAAAATGCTAATATTTAATATTGCCTTTCCTGTTTAAAAACTTTTTCTTGCAGAAGGTCCACCTCAAATACCTAAGCTTTCAATCAAATTAGCAATGCGAGGTTCCTGTGAGGGATAATAATAATCATAGTAATACAATACAATATAATAATGCTCGACATAAGGTAATAATGACTGAAAGACCACAAACGTTTAGGTGTTAGTAATTCTGTAAACGATGAACAGGTGTTTAAATAAGAACAGTTTTTTTTGTCTTCAATATCCACAAATTTATGATAACAGTTTTCCTGTACTGATATGATCAGCAACAAAAACATAAAATGTCATTTTACACGTTGTATGAATATGAAAGTACAAGATCAAAGATGTACGCATGTTGTTTGTTGTTGTGCTGTAGAAGCGAAATATATTGAAAAAGGAAAAATTCGTTTGCAAAAAAACTCAAGTGCTCCTCGCTCCTCATCGTCGTCATCGTCATCATATATCCTTCCTAAACCTAATCTGTGTAATGCTAACGTCTGTACATAATGGTAGTCCGTAGCGACAGAAACATCTCACCAGCGTGTAAAACCAGTTTTATGTCTTTTAAATAAAAAATAAATAAAAAATAACAAGAGAAAACTGAAAGAGTATGCCATGGCTACTTTTTAAAGTTGAAAAACTTGACCCGAATAAAATCGACAACTGTTCTATCATTCTGTGCAAATGCAAAAAATGCAATAGGAAAGGAGAAGCGTAACATTGCAAGTGCTGAACGAAATTGAACTTGTTTTATACAAAAAGGAAATTTCCTTCAAGATTTGTTGTTGTCGCGTTGTGAAATATGCTACCTCTCTGGGTTTGTATGTATATATGGCCATACATTGAATCACCTATTGCATTGCCATTTGCCTGTGGCTTTTGGCTTATTATTATAAACGTGCTTCACTAGTACACCACTAATTCCTATTTGGCGGCATGGCACAAAAGAGGAAAGAAAACAACAGGAATAAAAAGTGAAAATGCACGAATTAAACAAACGTATAAAGGTTAATTGCATATATACAGAGGAGTAGAGATATTTTGATATGACAGCTGGACATGATTTGTTGCGCTCTTCGAACTTTTAAAAATTCTGCGAAGAAACGGATATCTTTGTTTTTAAAAAGCTATTAACCTGGCACTCTTATTTCTGGAGTAATGCAAGTGAAAAGAAAATTCACAAGATTATTGCAGGTATGAGGGATAACCAAAACGAGCGAGTTAGACCATGTACATGTTTTAATTTAAAATTAAATGGTACTAAAATAGTTGTAGTCAAGAGTCAGGATACATAAATGCGTAGTCATAAACATGATTGAGGAATATGAGTGTCAAAATTTGCCCCTAAATGGTCAACCAGCATATATATGTACGTATGCTATTCCTGAAGACGAAAGGAAGCTTGCAGTTAACAACGGTCACTAAAAACCTAAGGCGCACGCACATTTATCAGTCATCTTCTGTGTAAAGTCAATATATGCACACGTTCACACTGAAGTTAAATACATATGGCATACATTCATACATAAACCGCACCGTAATAACGTTGAACGTAAATACTTCATAATCAAGAAAACTTTCACTTGTAGACATCACGTGTAAAATGTGTAATGTGCGTCGACCAACTCAAACTCGAAATCTAACGTGATCAAACAAGGTGCGAAAGCATAATAAGTGTGATAGGTAAATAAATTCATGTATGCTACTACAGTTGCTGGTCACTACAGTCAGTCACTAGTTACGTCTTTGTGCATTTGGGATTTGTGTGTATACCAGATAATCTGAAGACCGATTCGGGTAACTTTCATCGGTTAATTTATTTAAGCTTGAGCCACTTGTTTAAGTTGTGCATTAGATAACAAATTACACTGACAATTTGAAATTGTAGCTGACAAAGCAAAGATACTTAATAGACTACTGAGTATCATGTCACTAAGGATGTACAATTATTGTTAGTTACCCTTTCGGGGTATATAATCCTTTGCTAAAGATAGAGAAAAAAATCAATAAAACAAGATTGATTGAATTCATCGCACTTGGAGCCAACTTAGCGTCCTTGAGTGTTTTTTCTTTATCGCGTTTCCGGGCCAGGGTTAGAAACGCTTAATATGTAACTTCTACAACACTTCTCTTTTTGAGTGAGTATATCATGAATTTCTCCAATCCTTGAAGCAGACCGCAATTCGAAGCTGGTTGTTTGGTCAAAAGCATAAAATATTTAGTTGGACATGTATACAGTCGGTATACTACATGCAACCACTTCTGCTGTGATATAGAGTTGATAATCCGTTTGGATTGCATTATCGTAAGAACAATGATGCTCAAGCTATTAATCGTGTGATTTATTCATGCATAAAAACTTGACGTCGATTGTTTTGTAGTTTGCCCCGCAGCTGTATGACTGTGTGTGTGATATGCATTTTTGCGATTAATGGTAATTATGCTCTCTATCTTCAGATAAATGCAATATAATTTTAAAGTAAAATTTCACTCT
Source organism: Callyntrura sp. NNG-2020 (assembly GCA_027744055.1). Classification (NCBI taxonomy): domain Eukaryota; kingdom Metazoa; phylum Arthropoda; class Collembola; order Entomobryomorpha; family Paronellidae; genus Callyntrura; species Callyntrura sp. NNG-2020. The sequence continues at coordinate 66,492 of JAHZNE010003712.1, forward strand.
ACGTAAAAGAGTGTACCTTTACAGCGTATAAGCCACATCATCCACCAAACACATTTTGCATTTCCTATCGCATAACGCAGGGGATGGGATGGGGAAGGTCCTTGATCAGTTTAAAAGTATTCCGTTGTTGTACACATACAAACATTTTTCCACCGGTTTGAAGATACCATTCCGAATCAATCGTGATCACCTGTGTAAACGAACCCATATAACCAATAATACCAATTACCAACAGAAGCAACAATTGAACATTAAAAAAATACCTACGTACGTGTATAGCATTACGTTAATGAAGCTAATATTAACCATGTTTCTCCGCTACAATCATTACAGAACATAATGCTGCGTTATGCAAAAATTAATTAATTTGCAGTTTTATAATGAGTTGGCAACATATCTCAATTACAGCTTTCATGTAACAAATAAAAAAATGGCGGTGTAGGGTCACTTTAGATTTTATAATTACTCTTAACGCTTTTTACATAGATTTAATGTTAAACTATAAAATACTGCGAGTTTTAATGTTTCAAATGTAAATGTAACACCAGCCAATTATCTGATATAATAGCCACTGACTAATTTCCCTACCAGGAGAGCGATGCAATGTTCGCTTCTGATTTTATGAAGCCCTGCCCACTGCGCAGAAATTAATAATTAAGTCCCACTGCGTTGTACAAAAAAGGGACAACAGAACATCATTAGGCAGATCAGCAATAATCAACTACGGTCGACGTGGTAAAATTTTAAACGCATGATGGCTTTTAAAGTACCTCGTTCCTACCTTACATTTTTCGTTGTCGTTAGCATATCCCATACATTTGCTACTCCCAATTTCAAATTTTCAAGGAACGGAATCATAATCAATAGAGGAATCTTAAACAAAACCTAGTGATTGTAATATATTAGCCAACCAAATTAACCATCTCACACGGACATGGCGCTAGTCATTAATCGCAGTAACTATGAATTATAAATGCAATTTTTTAATTTGCTATTTTTGATTCCTGATTGATATAACCGTAACTTTTTATTCCTTCATCCTTGTACATATTGATTATTTTGTTTGACAAGTCAAGTCATGTTATTCTTTATTCTACTATTTGACAAGTCTTCAATTAACTCTGATTAGAATACGTTTACATTGCGCAAAAACACATATGCATACACACTACACATAATATCGTCTTTCATAAACCTAGTTTTAGACAATCTTCTGCTACTTCTTCTATTGTTCCGTTCTTATTACTACTATTATAACTGTTTAATAGTTAAATCTATTAGTAAATAATGGTATGCTTTAGTGAACACGCTGAATGGAGATTAAATGTAGAAACGATGTAACTAACAACAACAGACAGTCAATCAACGGAGGTAATCAATTTTCGCACAATATAATAAAATGATTTGTCGTCGTCCCTACTACAAACAAAATTTATTACATTTTCCATTCAACGCTATAGGTGATAGGTGTTGCATTTTTTGTTCAAAACTTCTAAAATTATCATAACGCGGCGTTTACGTACTTCACTTTTCCCATCACTTTAATATCATCCTGTTTCCTATTTGTGGCTGTAAAATGGTTTTTTATTTATTTAAATATTTAAGACGAGACAAGCTTTTCAGCAAAAAGGACTGTTTAACATTTAAAAAGCCGATTCAAGCTGTCACATATCTTTTTTTACAATCAAGAAGACCCACACAGTACACTTCCCACCACCATTGACGATGAGGCAAAAGTGTGCTGGCATATAAGTACATGATGATGATGATGATGAGTAAGAATACTCTGAAAGTAAAATACATTTGAGACAACTTTACCTTATGCCTTGTACCTAACCTCAGGTAGGTAAGTACGCTGACATACAACTACATCATGCCTTTAAAATTGTGAATGGACAGTTAATCGCCCTGTGAGGCGAATACTTTAATGACACATCTCTCTGCTTGTATTATTATTTATTATTACATCCAAAATGACGACGAGTGTATGTTATTCTAATCTCTTTACAGGGAGTTTGCATTCATCTGGTCGTAATGAGATGCACTGGCATATCGGAAGAAGACATAAATACGTCAGGAGGATTCTTTTGCACGTTTTCATTGTATGGTGTAGTGTAGTGCAGGTCCTTATATGAATATTTAATTTTACACCGTGTGTGTATGACTGATTCTGTAAGTGGCAGTCGTTCACGTATGGACTACGACTGTGTTGGCCTTCTAATAAATTAGGGGTAAAATATCATATAAATTGCAAATACGTTCGAGACAACAAAATTAGGCCTTGTCGCTAAGTACATGCACGTATTTGCAATTTTCGGTGGAAGACGCGCTGCTTAATATTTACGTTGTAAAGTGATTTTTAAAACAAAAAGTGAATGGAAATTGTCATAGCAAATATCTTATTGATTTCACACCTTCTCATTAAGCGACTACAACGATATAATAGTAGTAACCACAGTAAATAGAGATAGGGTCGCTATAACCGATTTCAACCTTATTTAGGACCAGCTTACTGATTTCATCTTTTTTAAAATATAATTTGTGTATACTTATGGAACCAACACGATATAATTTTTAGCAAAACAATATTTCAGAGAGTGGAGAAACAAAGAAATAATAAAACGACTTTATTTCGGCAATGGTACACCGTTGTATGTTAACGAATTCAAATTCAGCACATTTTACTTTGTAATACTGATAAAGTTACGTAGAAATTATTTCTTCACGAGGTAAATAATGTATAGCTGTTTGTTATGAGACAACGGAACGGCCGTTCGAGTCAGCATTCACGTGACCCACCATGGACATGTGGGTTCTTTTAACCTAACTTTTTTATTTGCCTTATTTTGTGTTTTTGTTTTCGGAAATCGATAAGACAAACATCTTTGTTGAGTTTTTAGATGGACTCGTGAGAACAACTCTCATTTAAAATTACTACATATGCAGTAATTTCGCCGACTGTGCGTTAACCTTGTAATACCGGAGCTACGGTAAAATTGAGGTATAAAGATATGACGTTACTCCAGGGTGGTTGTTCCCTTAAACCGCTCTTTGTGACAGTTACAATATAATGTAATTGAGCGTAGTTTGCATTCAACTAGTAAGTAACTGTATATAACAATTTATAACATTTATAACATGGTGTGAATTCGACGTTTCCTAAAGAACAAAAACATTTACATTTTTAATCGGGGGCCAAAGTTCAAATTCATTCCCATTGATTTTAGGACAACCAAAACATCCGACATCCCATTCTATTGGAATACGGTATATTATTAAAACAATGAAAGTATCGGTACCCGAGATTAAAATGGGCAACAAGTAAATAGCTGGTTCTACTTTGTTCTATCGATCTTATATGACTTATACTTAAGATTAATAATGGTAATGAATGATGTGTACTTTATTAAATAAAAATATATACATATATGTACTCCTGTGAATCTGCGTAACTTGTGACGACAACTAAAACTAAGCAAATCTAAGTGCTTAGTCGTACGCAAAATCACTATTGCTGCTGTTGTTGATCACCTTTTTACTTTCACAATGACGGTTCATTAAATTTGACATGATTGTGTATTATTACAAGTGTGTGCAAAGCCAATGTATTGTAAGCATTATAAACAGTGTCAGCTCATCTAAAGTTCCTTGAACATGGTTTGTTGTTCGGAACTGGCAAGAGGATTGCATTTTGGTTTAGATGACATTTAGGTTTAGACACAAATATTGCTCATTGCGTTACGTAGATATATAAATATTGAAATAATGTTTTGTTAATTACGGAAAGAATTTTTGATGAAAGTAGCTTATATGATCAACTGGCTTGTCTGTCTGTAATCACAGTATAATATTCGAAGGAGTTGCAAATTTTGCAGAAACCTGGCAAATAGATTGACACAATCAGCATTATAACACAGGTATATCCACTACTGAAATTTTTCCCCAGGCATCAGGTGTGTTCGGAGTTGCAAGAATGGAAGATCCCAATGTTTCTGAATGGGTAAAAAATCAATTAGAGTAGAAATAGTTTCTCAAACACAAGTCTTTAGTAGTGTTTCAACACTGAATTACATCGGTTTAATTATTATAATTTGAACAGCATTTGGACAATTTTTTTCAACTATTTGAAATGCTGTCCTACCAGAGTGATTGTTCCTCCACCATGATGATACTTAATACTGACATGTATGCAAGATGCCAGGGCCAAAAATGAAACTACAAAGTTTTTCCACTGATACCATTACACTGCCGCCGATCTGTTTATTGTTCTAATTTTGCTTCTTATTCCATCTTTACTGCTTCGGTAACATTAACCATCATGAAGGCTTTTTGTTTTAATAATTCTGGGTGTCTAAACAAAATTGATGAAATTGTTTTGCAAAGTGTTTGTGCCGTTTGACATTTCCACTTATTTTTGCTAGACATTTATGTACAAATAGAGTACTAACGACGGCGATCTCTCCGTTTTGCAATTAATCATATACTCGTTTATAATAATGAAGATGTATAAAATTCGTATACATACTTCAGATGCAAGATGTAAAATGTTGGTAGTGTGCAAAACATCCGCCTTTTAAGGGACTTCTTGGAAGCACGTTTTAAGCTGTCAAACAATCCATTTTCCACGGCACTAGGGTTTAAGCAATGCTAAAGAAATGTCGAGTGTATTCACCCAAAGGAACTACATCAATCTGAGTACCAAATTAAGAAAGTTTTATTTTCTGTAAATTTAATTGACCTTTGGTTTCTGTCGTACGGCTAATGAAATGTATGAGCCGCCATTGTTACAAAACAAGTTGATTGCAGAATACCCCATCATAATCAAATAAACATTTGAGCTAATTTTAAAAAGCAGATTTTGTGCTTAGTATGAACCAAGAATAAATGGTGGTTGCAGTATTTGAACTCTGATATGGCATGGTACATGGCTTTAGGGGAGAAGATAACAATTAAACGAAAAGATTGAGTGGCAAGGAATGTGTTTCCGAAATAATTTTAAATCATCAATGTCAATATCATTCGTTTAAAATTAACAACGTATGGTGCGGTAGAATTTAAACTAATTAGTACAAAACAGTAACACCGTGCTTTTACATTTTTTTCATAATAATTCTATAGCATCTTCATCAGTTCCTGTGTTGAGTAAGGAATTACTTTTCGACCACGTTAGCCAAGAAACTCTCAACCATAAAAGTAATCGCATGTAATAATGTAAACTGTGATTCGCGTTTCAATTTCATTTTTAACGTTGCTTTCGGACTTCTGAAAACATGTACAAGTTCACTACATTACGGAAAGCTTTAATAAAGTATTTTGATTGTCCATTTAAATCGCTACACTGCACATGCATTCCAAATGGAATCGGTTTTTATACTTAGGCATGTTTAAATATTGAGCACAGCTTCGTAAAATGTAAAAATAAAAATTACGACCGCTCGTTAATTGAAGAAGATGATAATTGACAGTAAATTTCGAAAGTTTTGTCAAAGCAAAATGTTACATCACGGCATTTTTACTGAGGCGTACTGCTAATGGAAATTTCCTGCTTCTAAACAACATTTTTTCTCCTAAAATAAATACCTATATATTTGCGTAACATTTATGTGATGCGCCATAGCACATGTCATTGTTGGATTAGCGTCTCACAATCTAACGTCATACGCAAGCATACGATTCTATAATGACCATTTTATTGGTTTCTGAAGGGTTTTTAGTAGTTGTCACAATAAAATTAAGTAAAATATATTTCGAGTTGTTCTGTCATTCAAATTTTCCCACAGATACATAAAGATGTAGGTGGACAATCTACAATGATGTTCATAACACAATGTACTAATTTGATGTTATGCAATGAATGGGGAAATTCATTAGGAACATACCTAGTTTTAATATTATGAATATGCTGAGGATTCGCGTTTTGATGCGTAATTTAATGTGTAATATTAAATATTCTATACGTTCTAGTATGCAGTCCTTGATTGGATATGCGGTTGACACATGGCACACTTGACTTTACGCATTGTCCTATCTGCACCGCGCCGTATCAAGATATAGCCTGTCTGTTGGTTGACGCTTCCGACTTCTAAAGTAACCAGTGACCAGCTCATCACCACACTCAATTTTTGTTTTGCACTACCGTGTAGTTTTGACTTTTGTTTTATCAACTAGTCTCGGTATGTTCCACCAGAGATTTCAACTCTGATTGAGCACAATAAAAAAAAAATATTGACGTACTGTGCAGCCTGCAGACCAATTTTATTGCCGGACATTCAAACTGATACAAAGTGTCAATCCACGTGTAATTAAAGCAGAAGCAAACAGACACATGCAAATTTTTGTTATGCAAGTTAATGATCATCCTTCACGATTGATTTTGAACCATGCATTATATACAATAATTTTAATGAAGATGTTCTTGTGAGGCCCTATTGATTTTGTAGAGGAGTTTAGAACTTTTGATATTTTTCAAGAATATTGCAACTTTACAATAGCACCTTGTAAATACTTTTACATTCTGTTATGTAATTATTATAACCAGTGCTGTTTGTTGTACATGCGTGGCTGTCACTGTGACAAAAATGCATAAAAAACTTACAAAGATCTGCACCAGTTAATTTGGAATATTGGAATATATGAAATATGGAATATTTGTTGATTCTTCGTAAAGATTTGCCCACTACACAGCGAACCTCACTACTTCTAGCCTGATTACTGATTATTATCATATCTTACGATAACTATATTTGAATTGAAAATAGATGTAGAAATGTTTAGATATAATAAGAAAATTTTAACAGTATTTAACAGGGAGCAACATGTGACATGGAAATATGTGAAAATTATTGAATTGTATATGGTATGTACTTTGTGCGTACGTGTAAATCCATAACATAGCCTGTTTACCTAGAAAATACTGAGAAATGAGTCATAAAATTGCTATTTCACTGGCCAAACTAAATTTGTATTTTAATGAATTATAGAACAACAGTTTGATAGACGGTAAAAAAAGTGATTCAATTTTAATTGAGAAGCCAGTACTTGGCATTGGTGACTGCTATGTTATGTGGGTACTCTCAAGCAGAATGACGTAATGGCCCGTAGGGTATTAGTGCTGTGAATAATTACATTGCAATTATTTCAGTGTACTCCTCATAGTTATATGGAGCGTTTTGGTTTTGTTGTTTAGTGACGCCATCGCGTTTAAAGTTCTGGAGCATGCGCACCGTGCGATACTATATTGGTAAGCTACACTTGTTACAGCATGCATTGTCCTATTAGGGATATTATCATATCATCAACACTTTTTCACTACCATTATACATGCTAACACCAGCAACGACTTCAAAAAATGAATATTTATGCTTAAGGATTCCTTTGATCTGTAATTTCCCTCGTAATTAGCACACAAAGGTCACTTGATTTACGAAGTTGCAGACACGGATACACGGAAGGGAGGAAGATGAAGATTCGTGGTACAAGCCAGAAATGGAAAACATTATAATTATAATTGCTAGCATTAGAGGCAGGCATGATATAAGGTTGCCAGAGTAAATAATTGGAAATCGAAATGATCTGATCGGACAGTTCAATGTTACCAGCGAAGAGAGGTAACTGCTCAGTTTCCATTTCCATCTTGTAAATAATAACAGCCCATGACAGACACAGTGACAGCCGCAGTCTTGGAAAGAAATGTGAAAATTACATAGATGCCTTAGTTGTACTGTGATTTATCGTTCCTAGGTTAAAATTTGAAGCAACACGTATACCTACCAGTACATGCGTAATAGGTACCCAAACTGCCATATTTATACTGACTAATTAATGAGCTCGTTGACGACACGAATATTTTTCTTACAAATTTGAAGGTTAACACATAAAGATAGAAACATGCCAGTTTACAATTGTGTGAAAGGCAATACATACCTTAATTATGCTTTCCATTTTTGCCTAACCCCTGCCGTTGACCATCGAAATCGAAAGTGTTCAACACAGGATGGGAGAGATCTATATTTAACGTTAAAGCGTGATGTTTGGTACGATTATGATTATATTATGAAGCAAAGATGCCTCAATCGTCTTCCTAATTCGAATGGAGAAACGTTATACGTCATTCATCAATTTGCCCTTCTTGAGAAATACTAGTCGTGCATGGTTGTGTCCCGACGACTGATCCTTACATTATTATTACTATATTATTATTCCACTACGGTCGTGTATCGTTGCCTCGTTGCCAAGGGCAGTTATATACACCCTTTTAACGATACATGTTTTTATCGTGCATGTGGTGTTGTAAATAAAGGCATAAAACTCCCTGTAGAATGTTTATAATGAGAAAACGTCAAGAAAAACGAGAGTTTTAACAACATTGTTTGCTGCTTGCCTCTCTTGAATCATGAAGTTTCATGGAAATGAGAATATAACTTTTTATTTAATTTTGCAATCAGTGTCAATAAAATACTCCGTTAAGGGGATAGATGAACATTCACATTTGTGGAACTCATCATACTACACGTGTTGCCGTGCTTTTTGTTCCTTTTAAATTGGACGCTGTCTGATGAAGATCATGTGACATATTGTGACACAGCAATAACTTTGTTATTCTGTATTATAAAACGTTACTACTTGGAAAGTAAATAAAGTAGGCAGATTTCATCCCATCATAATCCAATTTATTGCATTGCTTTATGTAGTTAACTTCTGTGGAGTTTTTGTTTCTTTGATTAATGATGATGATACTTTCTTGCATCGTCCTTGTCCGGCAAAAGTGGAAAATTGTAGAGAATAAACGATTATTCAAATCGTTACTGAACACTATATAAATACTCAGTTCTTGGTACGTTCAGTACAACCCTTCAGAAAAGTATGTTCTGCGACAAGTCGTATGATTGACTGTTCGTTACGACGCACTATTTTGGTATTTGACGTCCCAATGGAAAGTTGACTTTGAAGATTCGTTGGTCTATTATTTGCGCGGGCACTGCAGCAGAGAAGCGCTTAAGGAATTTTAGCACTTGAAATAAATTTATTATCAATTACCTTAGAGACTCGCTTGCGCCCCTTATATGTATTTTGTGTTCAACAACCACGGACAAATGCACATTTTTATTTGTGGCTATAAACATGATAGTAATACTTGTTTCTATTCATTCATACAATGTAATTGTATAATTGCTATGGTACAATTATTTACCAACAAGACGTCATATACAACTTTAGAAACTACTAACCATTTAGAGAAATTTTTATAAGCTGTCATGATAATATATTTTCACCTCCTACACTCCTACGTCTCAATATCACGTAGTATTATCCTTTGCCTTGCTGTCCGCAGTTTGAGCTTTCAAGAAAAATCTCTGTGTGTAGTCAAATGAAGTGTTGTAAACGTCGTAGAAATGGGACACTTTGGTTCGACAGTTGGGATTGTGCTATGATATCATCTATGTCGTTTTGAAGTCCATATCGATACGATTGAAACCAACTCTTTCAGGAATAACGTCTCCAAATTCTAACGAAAGTATTTGTTTCTGCAACTGGAGCCTCTTTTAGTGACGCTTTTTAAATATACGTTTTACGCAGCAGTGGATTTCCGAAGATTTCCGAACAGAATGGCAACCACCTGAAATTCATATTCTTGTACCAGATATTTGTGGCGACGTACGGACGGACAGGGCTAACAGACCCGTAGGACGATTTCAGGAAGTTACTCTGACGTGCACCATAATAAAGGCTACTTACAACGCTGCTGGTAGTATCGTTTGGATTATTATGTGAACATTGGTTTGGTATGCTAATTCATTCTTGACAGCACAACAACCCATTACGACTATTTTTGGAAATTCACGTTTTCCGTTTTCTCGAATAAAGACGAAAGGCCAAGATGATTCTTATGATGTTGAATGGCTATATAGTTATGCGATGACAATTTCTAGTGTCATGACATTTTGTCCAATTCTTCCCATTGATACTTGTTTTTACACAAAAAAGACATACCATTTTGTAAAGTTAAATAATTTTAACTATTGAAGCACACATAACAATAAAGTGGCGATATAGTGATTTTTAACTTGTACTAGTATTTGTACTTCCCTTTGACAAATTTTGTTTGTACAACAAGAGCGTAGTAATAGTATAGTTTTCAATTCTTTGTTCATCGAAAATTTCCTGTACTTGCTTATACCTTAACAAGTTATAACCCGACAGGCAGCTAAATGCATAGCATATTTATCTATATTACAGTTTTCGAATATATTTCTGTTATTTTCATAATTCGTGCTATTTACTTGATACAACTTAACTGATACAACTTTAAATTGGCAACATTCAAAATAAATGTCTTGACAGAGTCCATGTGTCAAGTGTCAAACTTGTCAAGACATACGGTATAATTCTAGGCCGGTTCTTATGCATTTTCGCTCTTGCATGAAACCCTGCAGTTAGAGGCCTTCACCATGAAATGACAAGTTTAATTGAAGTCAGTTTGTGACATTAGATACCGTTAGTTTGACGCGAGTCTTTTGTGATATCTGATATAAGTATATATTGTATATGTGTACATATATGTATAAGACACACTTAAGAAGCATAATAGGTTGAATTTTGTATGCAATAAATAAATATATTAATTGGCAAACGTAAGATGTGAAATACGAAACCCCCTTAATCATATCATTAAAATTGTTTCTTTTCTCATATTTTCTTTATTAACAGTAGCTATTGATATACAGTCAATACAGCATTAAAAACTAATGATCGATGGGGATGTCTTTTCACCGAAATAGTTATAGGTAGGTAGGTTGTAAACCCTTTATAATTCTTGGAAATTTCATTCAACCCAATATATTCATTCACATTACTAATTTAAAGCTTTTCAGAAGGATATTACTCACTAGTTATCATAAGGAAAGAATAGAATTTTACCTAACCACAACCAATAATAGCCAATTTACTTGAACTGACATTGATTATTTGTCATCAATACAATAATGAGCTGTATCATCATTCTCGTCTACCGTATCAATGACGTCAATTATCGCCAAACTGTATGAATATACCTATTCAGGTACACAAACACATCAAACAAGTCAGCAAGTGGCGTTTTGGATGGGTTCGCATTCGCAGTCCATGTACTTCAATTTACACCAGGAAATTACAGAATATAATGCGTACCATGTGTATTGTGGTGTACCAGGTGAGGTGAATATTGCATTCTGTGAATATTTTCAAGCCCTATTCCAAGAGCATCAATCAAATCAAATCTCTTTTTTCGAATGTCTGCCTTACAATAAACATCTTTGTTCACGGAAATGTATTATGTAACCCAAAACGAAATGACCCTGAAAGTGTAGGACTGATAAAATCGAATATCTGACGGTTCCAATACTCGAGTTCATATATTTCCTTGATGAAAGAAGAAAATACAAGTGAATTTTAATGTGGTACTACACAAGATTACCCAGATTTTTTTTATTTGTTTTATGTTTATTTTAAATTACAAACATGAAAATAAGCAACTGATCAAATACTTAAATGTACAGTCACAGTACGATGTAACCAATAAACTTGAACATTCTTATTTTACCTAACATGAGGTACTACTCCTTAACTCGTTTGACTAATTACACGTGCTATTTATTATCGTTTTCGTAGTTTTTAGTGTAAAAATTAATGATTTTCAAATAGTGGTGACATTTTATTATGAACTATTACTATTTTTATTATTGTTCTTAATACTCGGCTTGGCTTGGTTCCGCCAGGTTTAATTATATTTATTATACTAATTATATTAAGCACGGAAATACATAAAATAGCCAATATCCAAAGAGTAAAATTGTATTGCACTTGCTCAAAATCAAAATTAGTTCAATTATAACACACAAATCGTAAAAATTTTGCCGAGAAAAACTTCGCATGGTGAACCCGACACCCAGGGGAAACGCCGGTAACGAACACCATTAAACATGTATACGGTAAATGAATGACAAGAAAGTCAGAGTATTTGCTGATTTGTTTGAACGGTAAAATTTCTTCAAAATCTAACCTGTAAATACGTTGTTGCATGTGCCAGCATGTATACATGCTGACAGAAAAGTGCCCCGTTTAATGACAATGTGCTTAGATAGCAATGATTTTGGAACTAATTTCGTTTACTGTAAATTACTGCGTTCATACTAGCAAGCTTTTACATTATAGTAAATGTAGAGCAAGTAAATCAGTCCTATCTGTACAATAGTTAGTAGCCCTGTTTCAGCAAGGGTTGTTTTCACCACTGAAATTCAAAAACTCGTCATTATTACGTATTACGTACAATAATTTTAGCAGTGTTACACACCTATTCATAAATACTGCCGTAAGACTATAATTCAATGTCCAATTGTCACATGAACACTGTATTGCCAGGATGGGGTGAACAAATGTGAATACACCCTGATCATCACCATGGCTCAATGTCCGACGGCTGTGGCGCGTAAAAAACCTTAGTTGTAGGAAGAGCAAGTGTGAAATAAGTATTGTCCACCTCCTCCTCTTCAGCGTTTTCTCCTTGGCAGTTGGTAGTGTTGTCATTAGGTTGGTGTTTGTGCATAAGCCATAAGCTACATATTACCCATAAATCCATACTGTTAAAAATGCACACAGTGTGGTAAAATAAGTAAGTCATCATCATATATTACTTTGCACATACCCATGCATATATTCGTAGTAGTGGTGGTGGTATGGCAGCTGCATCAGAAAAAATGAGCATGACCATAGTAATCACATAGGTAGGCCCTTCTTTTACATGTTGGCGATTATGATTACGATTATTAGAATGATTAATGGAACCCGAAGCGGTTACAATCATGTGGGCACCTAAAGCTATGAAATTCAGAAAGTACGTGCTACTATATTGCGTCGAGGTTGTCCCCGTCGTCTCTTTCACACTCACTCACTCAACAGCCAAGTCCCTGAAAAGAAAAGAATTGAGAAAAAGATGTACAGAGGCAGACCAAAAATTTTGAGGACGACAAACAATAAAACAGGGCATACAATATGTCGCGTACACACGTCCGCACCATCAAGTGAAGATTCCTCTTCTTACTCAATTTATAGTAAAGCGCGTAAATAATAAGAATAATAACATTAACATGATCATTTTTTGTTTCTGTTAATCTCCTTTATAATACCTACATGCATATCAGGAGGGAAGTATAAAGTAGGCCCAGAAGGGCATCATTTTATCGTCTAAATGAATGTTTCTCCTTCATAAAGATAAGAATGCTATCATCATTATCATAATCATAAATATAGTCTACGAATCTCTTACACGGTTACACACTAAGTATACTACATAGAAAACGCAAACGTAATTGCCTACACACATACATACATATATTTTTTTGAAAAAAAAAAGGAAAAATCTTCTTTCCTGATTCTATGTAGATTGCAACTAATAAGAAGAACAAAGAAATCTTTTAAAGTCAGTCCTTGACTTGCACTGCGTGGATGAAAACGAGAAAATTCTACATCATTTTCCAAGATTCATGTGTTGGGGGCCGGGCAGTGGCAAAGTCGTTGTTATTAGCGTCTTTTTTGTGGCTATAAGTTATAACTTGGGTTATGTTTGGCACAGGCAGAGGTTACTCAGCTTGCAACGCTCTGACGCCACAGTGCATCCCATTAAGTAAGAGATACCGAAGCCGGTTTGCGGTGTGATGGTGGCAGTAGCGGTAGTAGTCGTAGAAAGACATAGTAGCGAGAAAGAAAGATAGAAAGAAAGATTCGAAACCGAACGTGCAAAAATCTACATACCTTGTGTATCTATATATGCACACATGACTGCGTACATACACATGCTATGAAATCCAAGTCCCTAAAAGTAAGTAAGTATTAAATGGTAAGTAGTCAATCTCTCATCAAATATGTCATACTTTTATTCCCATTCCCACTCAGCATGTTGGAAAATGTTGGGAGATGGGATGCAATACTGGTAGTTTGCCGACTCGACCGTAAGTTTTGCATCGGTAGATAAAAAAACAAGCAGCCGCATGCGTGATCAACGGCGTTGATGATGATAATAATGACTATTACCTGCGTTAAAGTTGCCGTCGTCTTGTATTTGGTCTAATATTGACTGCTGTCAAAAGGAACATTGTGTACGCATTTTTTGCTTAGATCGTACTTGTAGCCATGTGTATATATAAGTGTGTTCTCGTCGCAAACATTCATTTTCAGCTGCTATGTCCCACTATTCCAATAACATACATTTCAAAAACTTTAAACTTTCAAGCTTAAAAAACATTGCCAGCACAACATCTACATAGAGCTTATCATCGTTTATGTGTGAGTCGTCTCTTTACAATAACAACAACAACAACGTGGATTTCTGCGTGAACTATCATTTGCATCTGCTCTTATACTCAGCGCGTCGTCGTGAAGTAGTAACCTGAGCACGACTTTATTCGCTGTTGGTTGTTGCTCCTGGCCTAACAACTTTTTTATTCACTTGTTTCTGGTTGAACGTGTAACTTGAAACATGAATGCATGACTTTTCAATTTTTGGTTTATGGCTTTTTCGAAAAAAAGGTTGGGCTAGACGACGATAAAAAAATAAATGGTTTTAACAGTGCAATTTTAACTGATGTTGATTTTTTTTACGAATTATTGTAAAATATAAAGTGCGAGATAATGGCCGAAGCGGTATTGACAAAGTTTTTTTTGTCACATTTTGTGAACGAACTTTCTGAAATTTATTATGCACTTGCCAGCTATTCCCTGTGTGTTACTTTGTAGTAATTCGTAAAGGTAAACTACCTCATCTTCCCGGAAAACGAAGCTTGTATAAACTGTGTATGCTCTACATAAAACGCTTTGTTTTCTGCCCGCATGCTAACAATAGAAACTTTAGTACAAATACAGGACGCGTCATATGCAAATTTTCTGTAGAGAATCCCCTAAACAGCTTTGCGAGTTAATTGAAATTGCTGTTCACTTGGAAGGCGGATTAATTGTGGCAACTGCAAACCGGTTTTCCTCGCAATGAAATGAAAATATACGTTTTTCTGCACGTACACAGTCTGCACAGTGAACTTTCCATTTTCCATTTTGCTGTGTTCCATCTGTTGCCTCAGCGTAATAATGCAGGGAATTCCCTATTATACTCTCGTACCTGGATAGTTAGTAAAAATAGAAAGTTTTCCGTCCGTCGTCGTCGTCGTCGTCGTCGTTGGCGGATTATTGTGAACACAATATGTTCACAAATTCACAATGATGTGTGTACAACTGGGCTACATGCTTGTTACATGAATTTCGCTCGATGGCTGGCTACACAACATTGTTGCACAGCACACGTGTTGTGTATCTCTCAATAAAGTGACCGGAATACACGACACGTAACGTGAACTGTTGTTACATATGAGTGAGAGCAACCGACTCGTTTTCCATCTCCCTAGGACAACAATGGGAGAAAGTTGATTTTTTGGCTATAGACAAACCCTCACAACGATGTGTTAATGGGCTATCGACCTGAAATCGAAAAGATGACCGTTCATTTCTCATTATCATCTTTTGATATATCGTAATCAGAAGGAAAAACTTTTTTTGCTCGTCTCGTCTCCCGACTCGTCATCATCGTTTTTTGTCGTCATTTTCATCAGCAAATCCAACGGCATGGCACTTACTCTCTCAGTTGAAAACCCTTTGGGATACTTTTAGAAATTGAACAAGATGGCAAAATTGATCGTATTTGCATTGTAATGCGTGCATGATAAAGTGTTTCTATCAATATATTGCATCTCTCGTTATCAACCAGCGTAGCATAATGCAAATACCATCAAGTGTCTAGGTATATACTAATACAGAGGAACGCTGAGCGCCACCACTACTACCACCACCTGCTCCTTTAAACGTAATAATAGGAAATTGCAAGTTGATCACGAACTTTAATGCCATGTGCTCTGTTTTAAAGTGTAGCGTATCTTTCAATCAACTCTCGTATTCAACAAGCGACCATTTCATAGACTTCTCTTCATTTAGAATTCATGATAATCTCTATCATTATCATTTGATTATATACACTCTTTACAACGATTTTTTTCTGTGTCAAAACTGATTGACATAGATTCAAATAAAATGGCATTTAAATTTTCAATTTCCTTTACCTGTTTTGTCTCTCTTCGAGTTATCGTGTTTGATCTTGTATAACTTTTGACTTAGCGATCAGACTTCCTTGGCAATTGTACAACCGTATTTATCAAAAGACTTTAAAAAATATATGCGCTCAAGTCATGAGATGTAGGTTGTAAGTAAAAAAATCTTTTGCAGGCAAAACAATATTTTTCCTATCACTTCAACTTGTTCAATTCAAAAAAAACATTTTCCCATGTCAGTTGCAACTTCAATTCCTCTCATAATGACATATAAGTTTGTCTTGAAACGGATAAAACGGCATTGGTAGTACGATCTCTGCGGTAAATCTTTTACAGTTAAAACCTTTTGACAGTTACTGTTGCATCATTGCACGGCACATCCCCACAAATACCCGACCCGTCGTGGTATAAAAACATAAATAATGGTAATGATAATGAAATCGTATTGACTATCTACCGATACGCTCAACATATTAAAAAGTGCAAGTGAAAACGGCATTGTCGTTAAAATATTTATTTTCCAATACACGACATCCTACACGAGTATATATATTATGGTTATATGTGTGCTAACGATAGCTACTTTAACAACAGGCATGTAAATGTGCATACAGCATACAAACAATGTATCAGCACAAAGACAACGAGAAAAATGGCAAGACGCTGCGTACAGTGGACACATGTAGTCATTATTTCACGAAGATACAAGTGCGATTCTGGTTTTATTGTGTGGATAAATATATATATGAGAAGCGTGAATGAATCAAAAACCCTTCCCCTTGAGGGGATGGAAGTTCATTTACTTACAACTTAGGCTAAGGTAGATAGAAGATGGCAATAAAAATGCAATATGCGATTGCTACCACACAGTTGAACAGGTAACAAGTAGTAGTAGAAGTAGTAGTACGGTACCACCACAAAGTTCCCCAATTCTCAGCACCGCAGCAGCAGTAGACTTGAAAGGCGATCTTGATGATAGTTTCTCTTTCTGTCTGAGAAAAGTCAACAATGGTGAACCTGTTTTCTGTTTTTATTGATCATATAATAACAACGATAATAATACATCACAATTAGATGTTGTTGTAAAGTAATGCATGTACAAATATTGTAGTGTTCTTCTGTTTCTTTCATACGAAAGGTAAAAATGTAGTGAGATGGTGACAACATGTGAGGTATCAGAGAAATTGTTGTTGCACTTCCTATTGTATACAATGTATTAGTTGCTCAAATTACAGCCCACCGTATAATATAACTCAGGCAAGTCGACAATTGATATGTTGTTGTACATAGGGTATACCCTGTCACCCTTTTATACACCCATTTTCCAATATTGTTTCATTCCGATTGATTTTGTGTTAATTTCGTTGTGATTTTTGCTAAATACATAATTGCACTTCTGCGAACGCAGTTTAAAAAGTGGTAGTCCCTCTTTAGTATTTCTGATAATGCATGCTAGAAAAGCACAACTTGACTACATTTTGTATGCAAAATAGTTGCAATTACTTTAATCAATCGAACAAACCAGCTACAAAACTGCCAATTATTAGCGATTGGAGATGCAGGGACGAGGAAAACAAAATAGAAATATTTGCGACGGTTACAGTGGCAGTCAGAGAGGGTATAGGTACAGAGGTAGATACACAACAAACTACGTACATGCCAAAAGCATTCCTAAAGCCCTTTTACATTTAATGTGCATTACAACCTACACAAACGTACATCGTCGTTTAACACTATTAAAAGTTTAACGGCAGGACATGCAGGATTCTAAATATCTTGAATTTTATTACCATTCATGCACGCTTTTCCCTTTCTTCACAAGTGTGTGGCAATATAATAATCATATTGATTTGATTACCATAATCACGGTAATCGAATAAAAATGTTATAAATATTTATCTGTACTACCTACTCCATGATAGTACTTGTGCGTGCCTGACTGAACATATAAAAGTATTAAGCGATTTGTATATCTGGTATTTTTACACTTCACTTCAACAATTTACGTAGTATCTCAAGTACGCAGACTGCTTGCATGTATGTTTATAAATATTGCTGTTTACGATGTTTGCGGATTACAGACTTACAGATATCTAATGTCATGCATGTGTATGAGCAGCTTTGCTTAAGCATGTCAACAAGAGATGTAATGGTAAAAAGGAAAAGGAAGAAGTAGATAGTAATTAGTAGCCATTTGCTATCGTTTTCCATCCAAATGTGACTTTCCTGCAACCACAACTCAGGCAGCGAGAGTATGTATATGGGTACGTCATTACTGCTAGATTTATGGCATCAAAATGAGTTTTAAATTGCTTCTCAAACTTTCCTTGTGCAACGGCTTTGGCTATTTTATTTATTCAGGGAACAGGGAAGGGATGAGCGCGTATTGCACAAGTAGAATTGTGCAGTGCAACAGCATAAATGTGCAATATCCCGTTGAGGATTATTCCTGTGACCAGGAGGTATGCAAATAAATGTACTCACACACGCACATCAAAATCCTGGTTGAAGTCACTCTATGACACACGAATGATGACTGATAGATAACTAATAAGTCACCAGAAAAATGAAAGGCTATAAATGCAAATAAGGTACACGTCATAAACGCATGGCGATTTCGCAAATTTAAGATGTTGACCATAATTGTTTCGCTAATGCGTTGAAGCCAAGTTTTACATAAATTGTCAGCAGTGCGCAAATATATGCAGAAGTAACGCAATCACGCATGTAAAAATGCTATAAAAATTGGGCTGGTCGTTTTCAAATTTTTTTTCACTTGATGTGTCAGAAATCGAGAAAGAAGACCACAACGACCGTTAACTAGGAATCAATTATTATTATTTATCTTACATTCGTCTAACGTCATAACATGTCAGCATGCATGGAATTTAATTGGTTTGCAAATTTAAAACCAGTTTAAAGTTTTGCAAGTGTGGTTTCGCAAACCTTTGCATTTTTGGTAGGAAAGCGTCTACTAAAGCAATAAAATCAAATTTTTAGTGCCGTTTCACTCTGCCAATGTACGATTTACCTTTGTATCTCCACCTATTTAGTATGCTAATAAATTCCAATTGGTAAATGCCCTCACAACAATTGCATTATTGTTTTTAAAAGATGATGTTTATTTGTCAATTAATCTCCGTATCTTTCAGATCGCTTCTCATTTTTTAAGCCAGGTAGTGTTTGTATTTACGCTGTTTCAGAGGTTTAACGATGTAGCCTAGTTCTCGCTCATCTCATATATAGCATCTTTTCTTCTTTAATAATTACAAAAGCTACAAAACGAAACAATAATTACTTTTGGCTTGATTCGTATATTTATACTACTACCTATACTCATTTCAGCTTTGGAGGATGTCAATACCATCATTAATATGTGTGTACTTAAACTCTCCTCCTTAAAAACCTTTAGGGATAACCCACTTTCGATTAATTTTCATTCCTAACGTATATTACGTCAATATGTAAATAAACTGCGTTGAGTAATCTCGGAATGGAAAACAGGATTCTCGTTGACTTTTCAATATATTGTGATGATAATGGTATATTTTTAAATTGAATTGGCACGAAAAGTTCATACATGGTAAACTGTCAAATTGAAAATGCTTTAATCGTGGTGATACCGGCGGAAGTTCTTTTCAATTTTCCGTTTACAAGTATTTGTTTAAAAATACTTATTAAACTCTTCTTGTTATGCGTATTCTCACTTTTTATAGGATATTTTTAAATTTACTTTAAATTAGATAAGATTAGCTTACACCTCCGGGAAGCAAAGCATATCATAAACATTGAAAATTGTTCCATCGACATTGGTGAATTTAATAAATTTATGATGACTTTGTATGCTAGGTAGACATCTGCACGCGATGTCTATTTAAACTTTCATCTTTGTAATTTTACCGCATGCTTACAAGACATTTCGACTTTCGTGGAGATGATATGTGGTTCGATTTACTGTTGATATCACTTTGCCACCTGACAGCCGAATATTATTATGGCTTTGAGGCATTTCTCAAACGCATTTCACCACTGCATGGTGAACCGATTGAGAATGACTGAAAATCGCTCGTATTTTAGTGCCACACGTTACTCCTGATTTTAATATATTTTGACATACCTGGTCTGTGAAATGGAAAGTAAAATTTTTACTTGGAGCAACTTTATTGATATCTCTGTAAAAACGTACACACATCAAATTTTACTTTCAATGTGTTACAATGTTACATCTATGGACTGTTGTAATAGAAAAAGGCTCACACACTTTTGTAAAGTTGACTCAAAAGTTCTTATTCAAAATAACTGTGGCGGTGCTGATTTTCCTCACTTTGATATTTTGCAATAAAAGAGTAAGCAGGATATGTAGAGAGCATATCATTATAAAATGAGAGTACCTCTGTGACAGATTTACTCGCTGAAAATGGCAAACCTGTATAAAATGCATTTTCTCTTGCACTGTAAAAATGTATATGAACATAATTTGCCATGGTTCCAATTCCCCGAAAATCTTGTATGCTCGGGTTCCTTCCATGCCTTCATAAAAAATCTGAATACCGCAAGTATTTTTCCTTGTATGGTGTTCAAAAGTTACAATTTATAAAAGACATAGAGATGGAGGTGTGTTGTGCAGAGAGGAAAAGAAAAATGCATCTCTTTATCTTTGCATGCATGACGGAAAATTTGAAATAGTTTGGTCAAAAAAACCAACATTGATTGTATGGAAGAATTGTTGTTTGTGTGTTGTGCTGCGACGAATGCGAATGTTGAGCAGAATAACAAAGTGGCAACTGACAGACTCCCCTACTTTGTTGGTAAGTTAAAGCAGATTTTCCAAAATGTTAACCATTCAAGCGTTAGAAGAAAAGACCCAAATGCATGTAATAACCGAAATATTAAGGGGCCCCAACTAAAATTAGTTTAATGTAATCAACCAAACACAATAATTTAGTTGAATACATAAATTAAACCTCTAAACCTTATTTTCAGAAAAAATTACTCATTTTTATATTTCACATTCACATAAGTTTAGAATGCAAAATTTAATAATTGTTTGAAATAAATTTAAATACTGTTTACTTGTGTCAAACATTTATTTAAAAAATGCTCCAGAAATATGAGGCCTTGTAAATAATGAATTCGAAATTTTCAAATTTAAAGTTCCTTTGGTTGACCTGTTTATATTTTTCTGGAAACATTTATGATGTAAAGATCAAATCCTACAGTTACCACATAGTAGTGGGAGGTTTTGCCAATTGCCATTTTCCCCAGGTATGGATTCGAGTGATGCGACATCACAACAACATCCATTTGTGTATCACTATTTGTGTTTGTGACGTTTACTTCATTACGTCGTCGCTTGCGAGGTTTGAATGATGAGATGACTGGTATTAGTTTAATAAGTGTATGTTTGTATATTATGTACATGATAATAATATGTATGTGTACAATAACGCATACATGGTTACCTATATCCGTGTCGTCGTGTATGTTAGTTTGGGTAATTGTATGATTGTATGCTTTGTTATTTTCGTGGTGGCGTTCCTGTGGTAGCATAACATGTCCCTCCACTTTTGACTTTTATTTTCCTTTCTTGTGTGTTCCTTCTCTCTACCATCCATTTCATATTATCCTTCCTCCGCCATCATCTTCAACATCTTAAATGCTACCCTCGTGATTCTTTTATCTACACAGATTTCTTTTAAAATTAGTTGTTTTTAAACTCAAATCATCATGAATGATTATACGGTGTTATGTATGCAAATCTTATATGAATTGCATGGTCGAAGCATGTCTGAAGTACTTCCGTCCTCCCTTCTTTCCTCCTCCTCTTCCTACCCAGTCAAAATAATTTTTAAAGGAAGTACAAATATGTGTACACGCATGTCCATTCAATTACGTGTCTGGTTGTGTGGTTTGCTGTTTTCATGCAGGAAAAACGCTAAAAAAAATTCAAGTAATCAGTGTCATAAAAACGTGTTGAAAATTATGCATTTCCAAAATTTACCTTCTTTCGATGATGCATCATCATGATGGTGTCCTGTTGCTAACTACCTGCACGCACAAACACCATGAATAAACAATTGATATTTCATGCTTTAAACTTTAATCAGTACAGTAGTAGTAGTGGCTCACACTTTGTACAGATATACAAATAACGACAACACAGTGCGCGAGCGAGCACCCTTCAGGCACATCATTTTTTTGTCTTCTCTCACTGAAGGTAATAAATAATATCAATGATATGTTTGGGTGGGAATGGGAAGTAAATGTCGTTCATGTGTTGCTTGAGATTTTAAAAAGGATTCTCTCCCCTGAATAAACCACTTTTCCTACCCATTTCTACAATAGAAGTAAAATCTTTGAGAGTGAGTATAATTCATTCATTATATGAGGATCATGCACATGTGTGTATATTGCCGCTCCGCCATTGTGGTGTGGTGTACTCCGACGGCTCAATATTAACGACAGGTGAAAAGAATAGAATGAATGGAGACAAGGCCGTACAACCTGTTGTGTATATAATGAGCATCACAATTATGAAAACACTTGTTGAAATCAAGTCCATGCATTTGTTTCTTTGTTGTGTGATTATGATTATATGGATGGGGAACTTGTGTCTGACGATGATGAGGATATAGAGACCATAATTACGTCTCATTTAACTAATGTGATGATTTCTGTACGGAGAATGATGAACGTATTTGAGTGTATATATGCTTTTCCGAACCTCTTTACTTCGAAATCGAGAAACAAGCATTTATTACGAGGCATTTACGCATTGATAAAATAAACTCAAATTAAATGAGCAACGGCAATGGACTTTTGAGGTGAACATTTTGTAAATTTTTACTATTTAAAAAGCCTGCTAGCCACAACGACGCGTAACAAGTGCTCTGCTTGTTGCCGCAAGTTGGTTTGGGTGTGTGAGTATGATTAACTGAAGGAATGACGAAGATGTGATAAAATTGTCAAAAATCTGTACAGCGTGGTTATGTTACGTACCATACAGATTTTTATTTATTTTATTTTTAAAGTAAGTGCCACTTACTTTGTCGTTATTAGTATTATGTATTTTTCAAAGAGGCTGATATTATTATGCAGATTTCCTGCTTCCTTTTTTGCGAATTTGCCAACAAAACATCGTTATCAGAGCTGCCATCGTCGTCGTTGTCGTCCGTTTTTGTCTTCATTATTTTGATATTACTGCTACAATAAATGCAGTTTTTTAGACTACCATTTCTTAACGATATTTCACTAATGTGACTGGTTTGGTTTCTCTTTCTGTGATGATGATGATCATGATGACAATGATGC
Organism: Callyntrura sp. NNG-2020; assembly: GCA_027744055.1. Taxonomy (NCBI): domain Eukaryota; kingdom Metazoa; phylum Arthropoda; class Collembola; order Entomobryomorpha; family Paronellidae; genus Callyntrura; species Callyntrura sp. NNG-2020. The sequence goes on from JAHZNE010003712.1 coordinate 89,924, forward strand.
TACTCACTAACATCTCCTGGTGGTGCAAGCTGTTTGGTCGTCGTCATTTGGAGGAGTTGCAGTTGTTTCTCTTGTTTTGTCTTCTTCCTTATCGTGTATCGAGCGCTGTACGTCTACGTGCCGTGTTCGTTCCACCGTTGTTTGTTACTTGCTACTAATAGTCTGCTTTAAAGCAGGCACTCCATAATTTTCAGTATGGATATTTTGCATAATTTAATTCATTTTAAAGGCACCATCCAAAGGCAGGCAGGTAGACAGGCTAAAATTTCACATGAAAAAGTGATTGTACAGTGTGTACCAACAGTGACGATGGTACAGTATTTGTTGAGCCATTATTTGTTCTCTTCTAGCATTGTTGCCGTTTTAATGCACAAAACGTCCACGTTTTTTGATGAAAATGACGACAACAAGATGGTTAGGTAATACGAAAATCGTAATATCGGAAAACTCAAGACACGATCAGAGGTTGTTCTCGTCGCAACGCAACTCCATTTAGTTTTTACAACCCCTGCCTGTGAGAGGTACCACCATCAGTAACTAACGCTGCTAATTACATTACTACATTTTGTGCATTCAAATGACCAATTATCAATTATGCTCACCACAAACCATGATGAAAAGGATGATGTGATGGGAAAATAAAGGTAAGTGAGCGGGCAATAGGGGTCTTTTGAAAGCAAAGTACTCTCGTCCGTGGTGATGATAGCGCTTGCCTATGTTACTATCAATATTCCTTACTTTGCTTTCAAAATTTACAAACACAACGACGCGTAGAATAATAAAAATGACGACGTTGATGATGATGATGGTGGTGGTGGTGGTGATGGCAGTGTTGTCGAGACTGAAGTGGGCTTGCTTGATGAGCATTCTTGAGAAAATGAAAGAGGAAGGAAGGAAGTAAAGCAAGTCAATGGAGGGAATGAATGGATGAATAAATGAACGGCAAACGTGTTAGCAATAAAATTATAATCATATGCAACAAACTTGACCAATAAGTGCATACTAAACTGTCCAACTACCTGATTTGTATTATGCATGTGTGCATGTGCACGTGATGGAAACTGGTGATGTAGGTAGAACTACGTATATTGCGAAGTCCTTTTTCTTCAACTTTTCAACCGGTAGTGGAATATCATCATCGTCGCATTATCTTCTTTACCACATGCCCCATGCAACCAGCCGGACAGCCTTCGCGACACACAAACAAACACACGTTGAGCAAAACGTCCACTCCTTTAAATCTCCCTGATCGATCTCTATTTTTCTTATTATGACCATTTATTATTTATTTTATTTTCATTCATTCGACTCTTTTTTTTACTTTTCTTCCTTCCATCGTCCATGCATACTGCAAAGAGATAGGGAGAAACAAGTAGAAAAAATGATACAAAGATGTTTGAAAGGGAAGCAGAATAAATAATCAGACTCAATGATGATTGTAGTGCAAATATGTACCAAGCTATTCTTCTATTGAATGTAAAACTTTTGTGAAAAGGTGCATAATGCCAAAATGCGAGAAGCGAGCACAGCAAAAAATAATGATGATGAAATGAGTCTGGTAGGTAGGCACGGCATGAGTAATAAGAAGACGAGTTGCACTTACACAGCAAGTGGTCACCATTTGAAGAGGTCATTGATTGCTTTCTTTATTATAATAGGTGTGCTGTAAGGCTACCACCACCAATGAAGATTTAAAGGCTTGTCTTGAATATCATGTGTTGCTGTGTGTATGTATCTTACACGAGGATTGAAGACACGTTCCTTTTTTCGTCTAAAGAGAGATCATCCATTATTTCATTTTACCTTTTTGCACTTTAATTGTTGAAGAGTAGTATGCATAATGCATAGGATATATTTGTCTGGTTATCTTATGTATGGGAAGGAAAAAGGCAAGCCTTTTGAAGCTGATGAGATAGAAATATAGGCAAGGTGTCTCAAACGGATCTAGCAATTAGAGACGCATCCGGTAGTGATATTGCTGGAGAGTAGAGAAAAGCTCACGTTCCGGCGTATAATACAATTTCTGACTGACATTGGTAAAAGAGCTATTGTTTGAAAGAGAAATTTGAGAGTACAGTGACTGCTGCACTTTGGACTCCCACCTTGCTACTGAAATTAATCTTTGTAGCAGATGTTCTACTATGACTTGTGTGAAATTGTATAAAAGAGTGGCTCACTAGAACTTCTAAGCTATTTTCGAGTCAGATTAACTTTTATCTAATCTCCTTCTTGAAGGTCTACTGGAGACTGTACAAATTCGGTAGACAGCGTTCACAATACTAAACCATGTTCCTGTTTTTGAGTTGTGATGTGTCATATGCACTTTCAAACAACCGAGATAAGTTATTTGGCTAAAGCTTATTTGAGGTCAAATTTCCACCCTCTTTCTATTAGAATTGTTCTAATGAATATTTGAATTTTATAATACTTATGCATTCCGTTGCTTCAGAGTTTAGTTGTACATTGATCTAGTAAATGGTAGTATACATCAATATGCGAGGTCATATGTCTACCTTCTTCGATGTAAGTATTTATGAATTACATTTAATTTGTATATGCTACTGGTTAGTACCAACTTGGAGAGATTATTGTAAATAATATTTAAATAACGTAAATTTTTAAATCACTATTTATCTAGTTTTTAATTGATGTTATTCAAACACTACTTGCAATAATACCTCAAATTTGGTACCAATCCATAGCAAATTTACTTCCACATGTGGTCTGTCTCAGTTTTTCCATTTCCGATTTTGAAATATTACAAACCAATAAATATCTTATTTCCCATACAACATACATTGGTTTATCATTACTCGCACTTACTAAAGTTAAAGTTAAAGCTAAAGTTAAAAGATTTCTGTTTATTTGTGCCCAACTTTGAATGAACATAACCAAAACTGCTTCTTGTCAAAATAACTAAATATGTAGAGTATGTCCATTAACCTTGGATTTTTACAATTTTAATTTCAGCCAGTCGAAAATTCATTCTTAATTTCATGAAATTGCCCTATCAGTAATATCAGAAACTTTATTGCTAACCTCAGTATCTTTATAATCTCATTATACCTTAGTAACTCTGTAACCCCACAAACCTATTCTCATCAGTAACCTCATTTTAAGTGACCATGAATACGTTAAATGTTATTTGAGGAGGGAAATCAGTTGTACTGTGGATGAAACACGTCCGGTGAAATATCAACAGAAAAACCAATGAAAATTAGATCAACATAAAATTATTTTAACATTAGTGTCCATATTCATCCTTCTTTTAAATATCATACAGAAATAGGCAGATACGAGGGAGTGTTTCATCATCTAGAGAGTGTTTCAAAATTCCCCACAAAAGATGAACTTAACCACTAGAGTTCGTCTAGCCAAACAATTTCACTAGATCCCTATAAAATCTATTAAATTTCATATTTAACTTTGACTAACAGATACATAAAAACATTGCCTTAACTTCGGACAGAGGCATGTAAACATCACAATTTTAAAATGATGAAAATTTTCCCATCTACCTGTTCGTCATGTCGCGTTTGTAAAGGTGCGACCTGTATGATTAGACACGCTTGCTGTATTTGTAGAAGTGCCAACCACAACTACGCAATTTACTATCGTATATACATTTGATAAACGATACATTAAGACAGAATAACTCTCTCCAAAATGGTAATCATTTAACTACCATAAAATCCATTATTGACTAAACATTTTAAACACGTATTTTCCTTAAATCCCGTACGCTTTTGCATTTAATCGTACAAAGATACGCATTGCATTTTTGCACGACAGACGACAATATATTTAGTAATGATTTGTCAAGTGGTTGCTAAATGTATCCGTAGAGAAAACACGTAACACGTCTGATTGACCATTTTGAAGCGCTAGCTTTTTCGCCAATCAACCATATTGTGCATTATTATATACACATTAATGACCAAGGTTTTATTGTTATTAAAAGTTGGTCACTAAAGCATTTTACAAAATCCTTTTCCTTTAAAATCAAAGCGCGAGTAACTAGCTGAAAGCCTTAACTAACTGAGAGTCAACCGTAAAGGAGGTAGAGGATACTTCTTTTGAAAATTGGCGCTCCAACAAAGGAATTATGACGACTCTTGACATTGTTGGGTGCACCCTCTGCTTACGTATTGTTGTTGAAATGAAATGTAATCGATTATAAAAAATGGCAATGCTGCTTATGTTGGCGCTCGGCGAAAACGATACATTTGCAAATAGTACCAGTCATCTCTAGAAAATAATAATACGATGAGATGCTCATCATCATCATCCTCCTCGTAATACACACTGGGGACTGGTGCAAAAGATAGTTTCAGTGAATACAACGGTTGAAGCCGCACCAAGTAACCACCTCGTTAATAGTGCATTTCCCGTAGAGTTTTTAGTCGCTGCTTGCAAGGAGTGCTCGTGACGGTTAATGACAGATACTCTTATTAATAAGCTTTTCTTTTCATTCATCATCAACATAGTCGTCGTCGTAACAAGAAACGTGGTAGGTAGGTACCACTCACATTGTATTGTATGAATTGACAATAAACAAGACAAAATAATTAATAATAATTATTAAACGTTCGGAAGTCAGTCAGTAGTGTTTACGTTGAACAAGTCAAGAAATGATACAGAGAGAACCCATTGCTTTAAAAAAATATTGTCATTGTGTCCTTGTCATCATCATTCATTCTATTTACTAACGTACTGACAGACACAGGTAAGCGAACAGGAGTGGTATCATCAGTGATTAAAGAACCCTGTGTGGTTTTGATAAATATGATAAGTCTGCATGAACTCTTGTTTTACTCTACACATACAATATACTGCACTCCGCTCGTTTCATTTGCAGACAGATTCCGTTTTGAAAAAATATCAGTGTCATCGAACTAATAAGTATTTCCCTTTTGTTTTCAACCATACAATGAAAGGGAAGCACGGCAGTAAACCTTGTCATCGCTGAACATTAATTACTTGTTGCTTATTATATATTATAGGTGGTATATAAGAGCCCACTCTGCATTTGTACACGGCGCATTCATTCGCGTATAAATCGCAACTATACATTTACTGACAGAGTGTAACTGGCAATTTCAGACACGTAAATCGAGAAAGAAAGCTCATCGTGTGAAGACTTCTCGTTCAAGTGTGAGAAAAACTATTTATCGGCAAATCCTTTCCACTTCCTCTTCATTTCCCTTTCGTATATCAATTTGCAAGTTGGGTCTCCCTGCACGTACCATGCTAAACTGTTTTGTACGTACTTGTGTGCAAATTTGTTGGTTGGTAAAATGCGCTGAAACTGTATATATCGCAGAGCTTCACGAAGTTGTCGTGCGCGAGGAACGGAACCGCGTCCTGTAGGATTTCTATTTGTGGAAAACTGAAAAAATGTTATGCAAATTTTTTAGCACGTAATATTCGCGGATATTTAAATAATATTAAAAGAAATTGTAAGCTTGTACTCTGCTGCCAATTAAAGATTATACATGGGAAGATAATGAACCAAGTAAGCGGGTTATACCTGCACTAATGGAAGTTTTGATAGTAAAGTGGTGAGATTCGTTTATTTTGGTCACTTACTTGTCATATTATGTCACATCATGAAAACGTCAAAAGTGGCACAAACCAATTTCTATGCTGAAATTTTAATGTTTGTAAAGATTGGTTTTTTTGTACGGTCGCTGTGTTATACAAATAGAAAGTTTTGTTTACAAAATTAATTAATACCTTACCGTTTAATTAGTCATAAAAATACAAACCTGTTAAATGCAACTGTGCCATCAAGGCGGCTGATTAGAAAATAATAATATTTGAAGTGTCCTGAAACAGCGTGCAGGGAAAGAAAGTCAGAGAGTAGAATTTCACGTGTGCTGCTGGGAACGTTAAAATAAAGATATAATTAGGCTGGGTATATGATTACACAAATACATGGACATGAAAGCCTTCCAAATTTTTGCTCAACACGAGAAGGAGTAGAAAAGAAGGTAATCGGATAAGTAGTTACAAATGAATAACGAATGTGTGTGTACAATAATTAGTTTTTGCTAATTCACCACAGCATATTATTACTGTATTCTAAAAGACGAACACTAAATGCTATAACGACAAGGCAAAATATCATAATTTGCGAATTTTCTGAAACATACATGCATGATGTAGTAATTGTGTTGTTGTTGTAGCAAGCTACCTTTTTCACGCTGCTACTTTGTTGTTTTCGTACTGCTTGCAACTGTCTTAAATTTTTAAATACAATGCAACAAAAACCGGCTACCAAGCTTGTAGTGTCTGCTGGGCAACTCATCTTTCATTTATTAGGCAGTGCTGTATAAGTAACTAAAATCTAGATACCACTTGAAATCTCTGATACAAATGTATACGTATCCGGCCGTCCGCACTTGTCATCCGAGTCCAGAGGGTTTATAAAGGTAACTTGGTTTTAAATCTGACTTTTTGTTTCGACTCCCATTTTACTGGTACAACGAAGTTCAACGTTTATGTTACTGCCTGCTTGCGGTTGAAAATTTTACAATGACTACGATGACAACGTATCAAAGATTGTACCAACATTGCCCGTTTTTAGTCATTTTCCATGGGTATAGAGAGGTAAAAATTTAATTATTGCTTTGCTAACTCTGGCATTTGAATTCCAATTAGGAAATTGGATTATGAGTTTAATTATGAGTCTAGAATTTACTTACTTTGAACTATAACATAGATGGAGAGAACCTCGGTTATGCCCTCTAGTGTTAGATAATTTTGTATTGCTCATTGTGTTTCCATAACATCGAGATGTTATCTAAAATTTGAAAGGTGAATTTTTGCAAATGAGTCTCGTTAGTCTCGTATCCATGTATGTCCAACATAACATATTACTATTGCCGTAGGGGAGAGCGCTACCTATTTGCTTTAACAATGTGCTTCATTACAGCTCATGTCTCATGTCCTTACGTTTGTAGTAATTTGCGTGTCCGCAGTCCATAATGGATACACAAAAGCATTTTCAGCTCAGTTTCACCTTTACTCTGCTGGATTGGAAAGTGACAATTGTTGCTCGTATTGTTGCAATAATTGTTAAAATATGTTCGTATTTATCATCTGATTAAGGAATGAACGTTAAAATATTATGCAAACACAGGTCTGTCTTTTCTATTAACAGTTACTGTCACAGTGTGTTGTAATCCACAAAATTTATAAAATCAATAAAGGAACTTACAAAAACTCTTCAGCTCTCGTCTGCCCTTTCAAAGTGTAAATAATGCATTTTTGTAACTGCTTTGTTCACGAAACTATCCACCAAATATGAAGTAGGAATGGGATGTGGTATGTGGTGATGATAAACCAGTAATAAATTATCCATTGATCTGTGTTAACGCACGGATCTCGAATAATTTCTAATTTACATCCCTTTAATAGCGACAAAAATAAATACGGTTCATAAATAATTGCGAAATCTTCCCACATACATCATTAATGAAGGGTTAAAAGCTTGGAACTCGTTATTTCGTTTGCATACTAAATACCTGTTTGTTAACCGTTTTACCAACGTCAACGGCTCACGCTGTTTGTTTTACTCGTAAAATTGTGATGTAAACTGTGGGTTTTGTCATTTGTGAATGAGTATATAACTTTTAAACACAGCAACAGTCGCAGTCGTAGAAATTTATCGTTTGTTTTGACAGGTCTACTACTGTTTTTGTGAAATGTCCACACAGTGGTGGCGCAGTACCCTCCGTTGACTGACAACAGTATGCACACACTGCAATATTGTCCCTAAATATGTATTACAAATGTAAATGTAACCTTAGCTATATAGTTAAAAGCTCAAAGTAGAAATTATACTTGAATAGTAGTAAAGTAAAGTAAAACGCAAATGCCGAAAAAAGATCAAAGCACGGTTTTGTCATTGAAGGAAAATCTTTATCTGTAAAGTGTAGACTTATTTTTAGTACTTTGAAATTACATGATACATGATTAAGGTGTATGAGAAAAACAGGTAGGGCTCATATTCGCACTTTTAGCTGTGATTCGCATGAATTGCAACTACAGATTTGCCAGCTGAGAAGCTCACAATTGAGAGAGGGTTAATAGTGATGTGTTGATAAGGAAGGTAAAGACCGACGAGACGCTGACCAGTAGTAGTGACACATTTAAGATTCGCGTTTAAATACGAGCGTAGTTTAAAACAAAAGACTTTAAATAATGGCGATAATAATAATGAGATGCGGGCGCACATCCTTTCATTTTTGCCTTTGTTCTTGCTTTGTTCATTGACTACAAAAATTGACTGTCGACTGATAAGTAATAAACGAGCAAATGTGTTTCTGTACTTTCAATGTATATATTTATGTGTGTGTGTGTTACTAAAAATGAAAATACCAACCACAGCAGTGATTTCCCTAATAGTTGGTCAGTTGGTCGGAATAACCGACGGCATAGGTAGATGAAACTCGTCTTAAAATTGCAGTGACAATCAGCAGCTAGTACTAGAAAAGCAGGACGACGGCGTTTACAAGGTTTTTTTCTTTCTATCAAAAAGTACAATAATAGCATTAAAAGAGGCGCCAAACTATGTATATCTCATACATACTTTAAATCTCTCATCAAAATTAAATACCAATCATCTCAGCACCACCACCGATCGGACTGCATTTTGTTGTTGTTGTTTTGCTGCTGCCGCCGTTGTGTTGGTATGTGCCATATTTGCGAATTTCAAAAGTGCTTTGTTCGATGAATTAAGAGCAGACGACAGCAACACGGCTTCAAGGAAGAAAGCATACATTCAAGAGGCACGGAGACGCAGTGGTTGCTAAAGAGACAAGAAGTCGATAACCATCTTTTCTTGTGCAGTGGCTCAGGTAAGTTTTACAAAACTCACTGGCTCACACCATCAGCACACAGTGGAGGCTCATTAATTTTCGTTTCAGCTTTTGTTGTCAGGTCGTTGCTGCTGATTCCACGTTATTGCTTATAATTTAAAGGACATTTGAATGAATGGAAAGAGCGTTATAATCTCTATTGTTTAATGAAATGAACAACAACTGCAACTGACTGCTTTATTGTTTCTATTTTCGCTGTAAGCGACTTGCGCATGTACGGGTGTCTGCTTCGGCGGAGTCTCAAACAAAACGTTTACCAATATGAATACTTATTACAATTAAGAAAATACATTTTAACCAAACTGATGATAACATAATATGTGTACGAAAATCCACAATAATTGAACGGTTTGCTCTGTGCATGTAAAGTTTAATCAGGCGTGCTTATTACTTTAGGAAGTGTGCAAATCCCTATAAGACAATGCAGGAATGTGGCACTCGCCTATGCACAATTGCACAAATAGATGGGTTCCTCCTGCAGAATAGCATTGACTATATTGTATGTAGATATAATTAATTATGTCTGCATATGTATGATGAACGTACGAAGTTCTTTTTCCCATTTGAATTTTGCAGTAGAAATATTAAGGTGGAACAACAAAGCATGTTTTTTCATATGAAATGAAAAGGGAAAACAGCCATGCAATGCAGCATGTGGACCATTAATGACCAAAGGATTTATTTTAAAAAACAATCCAACAAAGACAACGAGAAAGTTTAAGACTTTCATTTTAAACTTCAAATTGTGACTAGGCATGGCGCAGAGAGATAAAACAGCAAAGGCAATAATGTCAAGAAATTTACCTTGAAAGATCAAATCTTGAAAAGAGTCGAAAGGGAATAATGGATACTATTTTACAAACAAACTTTTTGAAGTTCTCGTGACTGATTTTTTGCGTACATCATTACCTTTTCATTCCTGTGGGCGATATTTTCATTGTGTTCATCATCATCAAGATGAATTTTTTTCTTTGTTTCAAATCTTGCCGTGTGTAGAGAGGAGAGAAGCCCCAACAAAAATTTCTTACGGTGTGACGTTGTTTCATTTCATGTTGCCATCATCTGTGCACATTTCTGGCGTTATACCTTACAGAAAGACTGCTTGATTCCTCTTTGCTTGTTTACGTGCTACTCGCAATAGAAGGATTGGCGTCATCCCCTCCACCGCCAACGGATAAAACAAACGACATGGGTATGCCTCCAGAGGAATCTCGGCTATTGTACCCATAAACGTTTTTGTGACAGGGGACATGAGCAATTGTTCATGTACGAATAACAAAACCTTAAATACTCAAATAAGGACTGCCTCATTAATTAAATGTCTAAATTAGCGGGGCATAGAAGTGAAATACAAAGGAATGATAAACCCGCGGCAAAAGATACTCATGTTAAGTAAGTTTCATAAAATTCCCCGTTCGATACGCATTTATACACGTATGCAATAGGTCTTAATGAGCTGAAAAGTTTATTTTGTTTATTAAATTGTCTTTTAAATTTAATATGGCATGACATGGTTTCTCATTAACGCACACATTTAGCATTATAAGTCATTACAACAGTATCATACTGTTTTACAACGGCGTTTAAATTTACAAGAGAATTTCAGCCGCGGTCTTCTGTCCCCTGTGCTTTCTGTACGCGAACGTACCATACCGCACATCATCCACACATAATATCACCATCATAACTATAACTTTCTGAGCGTGTAGATGAGTTATTTATGAGCTATGGCGTAGTTAATTGAAAATTTAGAAATAAATCATGCTCAATGATTTTTATGCAGCTAGCGTCATCACGAAAGGTACCATAATATGCAACGCACAGATATGTTCAAAATTAATAGCTGTAATGGCGGTGGTGGCAATCTGGCAATGCCCATTTCACCAATGCGATATTAATTATTAATAGGCTTGTGAAACTGTTTCGCATTACAGAAAATGCTAATGGAGGTGAAATGTCCATCACAAACAGGATGAACAGATGCGGTGTGCGTCGTCTCTGAAAGGGCTTATCAACATGCCTTTCAGATGTGCCCGTGTAGTGCTAAAGCCACTTGACAATGTCGGTACTGAAACTACAGAACAATGCTCTTTGTTCCGTTTATGAAAGGGTTATACGTACGTAGTATTTTGGTAAGCACACCACAGAAGTCATTACCTTTTTATAGTTTTCCTCTCAAATCGTATGCATAATAGGGTATGTTAATTGCAGTTTAAGTTTGAAATGAATTATTCATTAGAATGAAGGGAACTGGACAGATGATGATGTGAAACGACGAGAGGAAGCACTTTTTTGTTTTACTATTTTAAGGCGTATATTCCCATTCAATTTTAGAAACTTTTCTATCGTCGGGCGTCGCCTCGTTTTTAAAAAAATTGCCAAGTTTTTATAGATCCACCTGGCATATTATTATTATCAGTTAGAGTATAGCTTACACGGAAAAAGGTGTACAATGATGAACGGTTCAGTTTTCAGTTGTCATATTGTAAACTTTAAAGTTTATCTTATTATTTATGGGCTATAGCTAGATAGTTCATGAAAAGTTATTTGACAACTTTCCTTTATATTATACCTACTCACTTTTTAAATGGGAAGTCGCTCCCGGGGCAGGGTGAGATTTTTCGTAGACAAAAAGTTAGAAAAAAAAGTAACGGCACTTAATCGATAAAAATAAATTACTTTGAATTTAATCGTTATTAGAAGAGTATCATGAGAAAATGCGAAAGACTTATCGTTATTGTCGTTTATACATATACACTATAGATATATGTAGATATGGAGTTCCTCTGTATTGGATAATACCTATGCATATGCAATAAATATAAAAAAAGCATGTGTAGATTAGATCAAAAAGAAAGTGAACGTGACAGCAACAGAGAGTAGAGAAGTTGATGAGCGCACGTTTCGAGATTTTAAGAAAACTACATAGCGTCGGTAATGAGAATTCACGTGTACGAAAATTGATTCTTACAATTTGCAAAACAATTTCGAGGAAAATCTTTTGAAAATGAAGGTCGGGATGGGTTCCCACAATCTAAATTGTTTTGTTATTTCCTTGGGTGTACCTTAGCGAGAAACTCGAACACGCACGTATGTATGCTGCTGCTACTGTTGCTGCTGTCGCTGTTAAATGAGATAACCTAAAGGATGAATGGGAAGATTCACAATTTAAAACTGCAACGTGAAACTCACAGGTAACACACCAACTTATCAAAACAATACGTACTAGTTATCAAACTCGTATTGTCATTGCTCAGACGCTAAGACAGTTTTACTTTAAACAGAGACAAAATTTGCAACAACTCTCATCTGGCAAGTATTAACACAATCATCGTCATCATCTACCATCATTGGAAACCAAACACCACGCTACGCTTTAATAACTAAATAAAATTGCCAGTAAATCTGAGCTTCGGAGTACCCTTTCTCGCAATGGCATTGTATCGATATTTGATATTACACACATTGAAAAATCCTTCTTAGAGCCACACTGACAGCAAGGGACCCACAGCAGCAGAAGTCGCAAAAGAGAAACCAATCGTTTTTATACTTTGATGAAATCTCAACAATGAAATGCGAAGTTGATGAGTTTTAAAATCCATTAGCAAAGAAAATGCAGAAGCTTGCAAGACTTGAATTCAGTTTGGTAAAGTCATCAAAACTTTAAAAAAGCAGAAGGAAAAAAACCCAAATTCTCTGTCTAAACGCTATCGCAATTGGTTTTTGAATATTGTGCTGCTCACGAGATCTTGGCTAGGTGCTGCTGTTATTGTTGTTGCTTTCCCCCTATGTAGCCTACTTATATTCCGGTCTGGATGCTAGTAGTGTCAATACTTGGTCCTACTAAATTCACATATGCACTGCTCTCAGATCAATGTTGCATTTCGTTGTTGTCGTCGTCCTTGGTTTTGCCTAGTCCTCGTCTAAGTTGCTTTGCGCTTTAGCAAAATACGGTAGGTGCTATGCTAAACGAGCCTCTGTAGGCACATGATTCGTTTTCTTGACATGTGATACATAACCGACTACCCCCAGCCAACAACATATGTGGCAAAACAATGCAACATGCAACCCTAATCTCACTGTCGCCAGAGTCGCCACCATCAGCACACAGCATTGGCGCATTGGATTCTTTAAAATGATTTTTTATACCAAAACCGACGAATAAATACTTCCATTTCTCGATATCTGTGGATGGTACACACAGGGTAATACTATGAGTCATTGACAACCTTACATTTACAGTTTTTTGTCGTTAGAATTTAATGCTCGACAATCACGCATCCTAATAGAGTGCGGCGCGGTGAAGTCAGTTTATTATATCACATGCCAGCTATGAGTAAAGCCATTTTAGTCCAAAAGATACATAATTCGTCGATTTTTTCTACTATTTTGGACAGACGAATGTAATTACAATTTCGAAAAGTTGCAAATATTTACAATTCACAATATACACATTAACTTCCCCTGCTAGATGAGCACATGTTTTGTACTCGCAGGTGATTCCACAGGCCCTTAAATGTAAAAATTGGAAGTGAAATTGATTTAAAAATTGCTTGTGCACTGTGCACCTGTAGGTCAAAGAGATGATACTTTGACGCGCACATGCATTACTCAAGAAAACTGTTGTCAGCGAAACGGCTTCACTAATGCAAAGTGGTGATGTAAAGAAGAAAAATGTAATCATTAAACCAACCCTTATTCAAAATGGAGACCAAAATAATATTAAAAAGTAAATTTCTCTTTCCATTCTGCTTTATGAAAACAGCTTACTTGGTGCTGACATGTTTTTGTAGGAGAATAGTAAAAACGTTTTACAGCTAAAAATTAATACGTGTTGTGTCTCACAAAAACATGTAGGAGGAAGAGTAAAGAGATAAGACATGCAATTAGGAACTTGATGTCGGATTCGTCGTAACTTTCTCTGATATTTTTTTAACACAAAAATAAATAAAAGAATGGGAAAGCTAAGAATATTTTTGAAGAAATCGACGATTAGCGAACAATTTTTTTTTCTAAATTGGTATCTGAAAACGGACAAAATTGTCATTTTTACAAGCAGAGTTGTAAGCGTGCATTGCAGCGGTATAACGTTTTGTAACATTTTAGCCTTAAAAAGCACCAAAGGACTCCGCAAATCGTTTTTATTGTGTACGACGTCAAGACTGAAAACAGAAAGTGCTGTGTGGTTTTGACAAAATCATGATTCGTGCATTTAAATTTAAAGACAGATCCTAATAACATCTGTCATTTTGCCTGAGGATTACATTTATACCTATTTTATGGCTTTCCTCTTTTTATGGGCCTGGCAGCTATTAAGCAATCTTTTTCTAAATCCTAAATGCCAGTACTTGAACTAGTTCTTGCAGAAAAAAATCCCTCCCAGAAAGTTTCTCCGTAAATTGGGCCAGTTTAGCTTTCAGCGTAAGCAATTCGCCTGTAGTCCAGTTGATCTGTGAGAATGGGGCGCCGCCCTTGTTAAGAAAAATAAGTCACTATCGTCGTCGTCGCGATTAAAACATATTCCCATTGCGTCTCAGTCTCAGTGCATCCAGTAAAATATCACTTTATTTTTCACCTACATAACGAATATAAGGGTAACACGGACATGAATTTCTCACATGCACGTATCAGTCTGATAACTGATAACCAAAAAGCTGTTTTCAGATTCAGACGATATTTATACCTATGCAATATGATACGTACGTGACTATATATATTACAGGATTACATGAACAAAATATATGCAAATTGTAGATTAATGTGTGCATGGAATCGTCACTCGACGTAGCCATATTGTTAAAAAGCTAAAAATGCTTTAATGAAATGCAGTTTTACATCTACAAGGTGAACAAGGTTTCATAAATAGAAACTGCAAGGTAAGAAGATTACCTGTCGTTGCTGTGTAGTGCAAAATAGTTTTATTACCACCTCATTATCATAGCACATGCGATACTACTGAAGGCGTTACCAAAACAAAGAACTTCACCTTGCAGCAGCAATTTTTACAAGATGCAAGATGAGTGACAACTGGACCGTCCTACCTCCGAGGAGAACTGGAGGAGATGATGACCCACAAAAAATGCAAGCAACTTGAAGAGACTTGTTGTGTGAGAATTAGGAAAACGCCTTTGCATTTCTTGTCAAATACATTTCCATGAATTTAGCTTATCGTCCACAGAGGTGCACAAATGCCACGTAAGTGCCACGACGTACAAGGTGTTCTTTAAGCAAGCTGTCATTAACTTTGAGACAGTATAGGTATAAATGCGATAAGACAAAATGCTAATCAGGCTTTCTTTTTTTTCTCTCAAGTAACCCCAGCAATGCAGCAGATATTCTGTGCTTTAAACAAAGTAAGTAATAACCGTGTGCACATTTTCGCTCACATGTTCAGCACATCACGAGTCTAACACGGTAATTTTTAAGCACACCGGAAAATTGCCATTAAAAATTAAATAACAAATTCATGTCCTCCGCCGCTAGAGTCAATAAACGTACAACGCGTACCAACAAAACACGCAAAAATATCAAAACATTATTCTATACAGTAAGCATCAATCACAAAATCTAGCGAAAACTCTTGCCAGCTGCAGAGTTAGCATAATTGATGCTAAATATTCTTTACGGAAACTGCTTGCGTATCAGACCAGATGTATGTCCGTCCGTAGTACATTGGCAAGGGTTTTTCATAAAGCTGGGGCCTTATAGTCCTATAACGTCAACAATGTTTTAAGCCGTCTAGTGTACATATTTTATACTTTGTTACATTCTCTACTAGCTCGTATGAAGACATAGTTTGAATTCGAAGAAAGTTGACAACATTCCATTCGAACCAACAACACGGTTAGTTCAATGAGAGACGTGTGTACGATGATATGCATACTAAACCAAAGTCAAGTATTAAAACTTTCAAAGTAATGTTTTCATGTGCACCTAGCCCCATACTTTTTCTTTGGCCCTACTGACACAGTGAGGGATGAATGAGACAACGACAACAACAACAGTGTACCCAGTACGCATCTTGCCCACATCATTATCGTCATCCTCATCGCCGTCGTCATTTTCTTCTAAAGTCTTTGCTCGACTCGTACGAAAAATCAATCAGCAGCACTCGTCGCCGTTAAATCTCAGCGTATATAGATTCATACATATTATAAGGATATTGGTAATCCAATCCTGAAAGTGCACAAATTGCGTGTATATACGTGTTTGTTTCAAATCAAAATATGCCGCGAGGTGATGCGGCAGCTTCATCGCAACGTTTTCTTCATCTTCTACCAGGAACACAATGCGCCTTGGCACAAACAGACAAGAAGCAATTTGAAGGTACCAGCACACCGAATCGTTTTTCATTTATTTAATGAAAATGATGATGACGCGACGTTATAAAAAAGGAAGAAAAAAAATTGTGTGCAAGCATCTATGTATTTACCAGCATCATCGACAACCCTACTACTACACCAGCTCTCTTGAGTGATCTTTCTCTTCTCTTTTGCAAGCAAAAAAAAGGGAGATTGAGATATACTCTTGTAGAGCTGCTATATACGCATGTGTACTTGTTCAATATAGTATAATGTATGTACCTAATGTACGTAAATGCGCAACAAGTAATAAACTTGTTGTAGGTGCTTGTTTTCACTTCACAGACACACAAACGCATTTTTAAATATTAAAGCGACTGTTGCTGCGTGAATGTAAGTTCTCAATCCAATATGCAAACAGTGATAATTCTTATTGTGATGGGAGAGGTGTCTTTATGAAAAAAGGAATAAACATTTGAGTTTTTTATTTAAAAAAAAAAGAGGCGATCCGTACAGTCACAAATGTACATTCATAAGGCCAGTAAGAAGAACAAAAGGTAGGATACGATTACCGACGAGAACATGGGGTTTTCATGCAGATAGCTGACTTCTGTGCCCGAATGTATATATGCAGAGCCAGGTAACAACATTCACTCTCTTACCCAAAAGGTAAGATGGTCAGCAGTTGAGTAGGAAAAAGAAACCAGTTAAGAAAATTCATCTTCAGCAGTTTAAAGATTTTAGTTAAAGTCTACCTAAATAATATGTGCATCATTGCTGTTATCATCGTCAATATGCGTTTTACGTATTTCATGGGTGCCTTTCATGGATGCAGGAAGATAGGTGAGAGAGATGTTCATCTTTGATGTAAACGCCTCTCTCTCTCTCGAAACTTGTACTGTATTTTGTGCTACTACTACTACTACTACTACCACCACTACTACTACAGCTTTGAGCTGCGCTTGTACGTATTATATGATGTGTAATAATGTGCCAACAATGAAAGGGCTGATATTGTTGATGATGATGATGATGATGACGCTCTGGCTCTTGTAAGTAGCAGCAGCCAAAGCAGCAACCTAAAATAATATAATAATAAAACCGTTGCGTTCAAAGTGAGAATGCAAATGTAGGATGGTATATGGCTGCGGATAGTGGTGGTGGTGGTGGTTGGTGAGTAAGAGCTCGTGTGCTTCATGTTTACGTACGACGGCAAGTGATGATGATTGTTATTATGAGAACCTGTTGCGTTTCTTGGGGTTTCTTTTGCTATCTCATAGGCCAAGCTGGTTCTGTAGTGGAATTACTTGTTCACTTTATTCTAGTTTTGGCTTTCATGCCATCCACACAGGTACGCTGCGTTGCGGTCGCTCAGAACAGTGAGGCCAAAAAGTGAGTGAGTGTGTGAGAGATTTAGGGAGAAAAGTAGGTACATTACCTGCTAGTTGTGTTTTTTCAAAGAGGAAAAAAAATAAGGAACATTGCTGGCAGGCAAGGTGACTACCAGCTCCATTCATTTTTTTCCTGTTGTGTTTTCCCCGTGTGCTCTTGTGACCATGAGTTTCTAAAGGAATTTTCAGAGACGGGGGAGAGAAATAATAATAAAGGAAACGAGATTCCATTCGTGATTACGGAACTGTTTTCATTGTTGGTGATTGCAGTGTGGTATTGGGCTACCGCGGAGAGTGGGACATTCCAGTTGTATCCGCCGACCTCGAGGTGTATATACCTGTAACCTACATTTAGTGATTTGCCGTGTCGCCAGCAAAGATTTGGGTGAGCTGCAAATAGACACAGACACACAGACACACGCATATACAAACTCAAATCCATAGAAGAAAATAGTAAACGTCCTTGCTTTAAAGAGACATTTGTATACGAATCACCTTGTTTGTATTGTGCATCTTTTTGTAAGTGGGATTTTGAACAGAAAAACTCGGTTAGTTGGTTTGTGCGATTATACAAGACTGTAGTGTAAAGTGTTGTTTCGTTCGTCATTTTTGTTGTTTGCACAGCTCGAAGTCCATTTTCAAAATGTAAATTAACATCACTTTGTGCAAAAATGAACTAAATAAGACGCCGGATTAAAACGTGCAAACTTGTCATCATTTCCATTGTTAGTTTCGTGTGTTGATTTGCCAGTTTGCGATTATCCTGATTATAATATAATTTTTTGGGCATTGTCTTCAAAAAAATGCACCCGGCACTGTAAAAAAAAGAATGACAAGTTGAGAACAGAGCAATGGCGTGTCTGTGCTTATGTGTTTTTGTACTGTAACATCGTACGAATGATATTCAGCATCCATCAAGCAGGGCTTTTTTGTAATTGAACATGGCGTTATACAGTGATCCCATAAACGGCAGTTTCAAGTTTAACACATCACTTTTTTAGTGCCTGACATGGTAAAACATTATAGGTTACTACAACAAGTACAATGACTTCTATTTCTTATCGTAGCTCCAACAACAATGCAAAGTGAAGTCGCATGCACCATTCAACATTGACATTGCCTGAGTTTAAAAAAAATAGGCTGGTGCGAATGCACTGTGGTTAATCAGTGAAGCCTTGAAGAATGCTAATAAATATCTTTTTTTATAAAGCTCCCAAATAAATGCTAATAGGATAGAACCTTGCTGGTTTCATTAAGATCTTGAAGACTACAAGTCATTTAAAGAGACGAGTCGACGTCGTCGTCTTGTAATCAATTTAAGTGTTTCTCCGTAGGCATATCAATAACATCTCTCCAATTACTCAGGACCGTTTCCAATAAGTTACCAAAAGTAGAGATGCTGCGGCACCAGATTGGGATCAGTCAAACTGTCGACTCTCTTATTTTAAGTGATTCCTGCCTGCTTATCACAAATATACCACCAACAGCAGCATTATCATCACCAGCAACAACAAAAACAACATGTAGTGTCATAAACCATTATGGCAATGGGATTGGTAAATGTACAAGTTGACCCTGGGACGAGGGTACTTTCCAAACAAGCAACACAAACTTTCAATAATAGCAACAAAAATTTATCCGCCGCATCTCTCTCATCATCTGCAGCATCAGCCTCTTCTTCCTCCAGATTTGTCCCTTTTTGTGCCGCTCCATCTTCTGCTGACTACTTAGGCCCTTTTTGTAACCACAGCTACTTGCAGCAGCTCCTTGTGACAAGCTGTTGGCATTGTTATGACCATCACAGTTGTATGAGTGATTTGACCTGAAAAAGTTTGTGAACTGTAAAGATAGAGAAGACGCGATCGCCAAGTGGACTGGATCACATTTAGTGATAGTCGTTTGATATCACGCACTGGCACACACACGTTTCGTACACACACACCGCCATTCATATGAACTATCAACCAACAGACTGCTTCTCAGCATTACATTAATTCTCCTGTACCATTTATTACATCTTCCACTACCTCATCCTCACTTACACGCCGATGAATGGACAAAAATACTTGTGCCGACCTACGTGCTCTATTCGTGAATGTGACATGTAATTTAAGACACTCTACCCTGATGTACACTTACGCACCTAAGTTATTATTATACATTTGTCCACTTACCTGATTACCTGTTTAATCTATCATCCCTCCACCGCCAACCTATCCAAGTCGTCTTTAGTGCACCCTCAACTTACAGAAGTGATTGCATTCTCCATTTTTTGAGACATTTCTTTTTGGTCACAACGGGACGTCACCATTTTGACTTTGGCACTGAGAGAACGCAAGGAGTTTTGTATGCTGAAACGTGCAGCTTAATTTGCTGCTTGTGCGAATGTTCTTTACTTGGTCACACATGTGACTTGACGACGGTGACGCTTGACCATCAAATAAAATATTATTGTTGGACTAAAAATAAACATCATCTTAAATTCCTCTCCAACGAAGAATATTATTTGTTGCCGCTCTCACGACGACGACGAGCAGAAAAAAAAACAAGCTGCATCGAGCATGCTACACAACCAGCGAACGATCCATAGCTGGGTGCAATAATTTTGGCGTAATATCGTGTTATTTTGCCAGAAAAGAAACATTTTATTTCAAATTCCTCTGACTGATTTATTTTGTTGTGGGCACATAAAAAGTTGGGCCATTGTTGCCACATTCATTACTGTTGTTGAACATTTTTTTGTTTGATGAAGGGACTTTAAATCACAGGTAAGAAAATGTTACATTATAGCTTACTTACATTTATTATTTACTTCGTTCGCATCAAAACAGAGGGTAAATGATAATATGTAGAACACTTCTCGTGGAGATTTCCTCCCATTCAAGGGTAAATGGCTCTCTGCTCGAACAGCAATACGAGCAAACATGTAGGTTTGTATGTCTGGTTACAATCATCATCATCATCATCATCATCACCAAAGTAACAGCACAGTGCTGCTGAACATCATTCGGTAATATCTTTCTGCTGTCTTTAACATGTCTCATGTGTTGTATATCACATGAAAATCTGATTGTTATCTAGAGCAGCGTTTTAAATTGACGAGAGAAAATCATCAAATTTGGCTATAACTCCTAGTGTGTAGGCTAGCCGTTAACCTGCATATCCAATATACCTACGTACGCACTTGGATAGCACTAATGTGAACGTTATGAATGTCTTCGCTGCTTTCCATCATCATTTTAATCTGTTGTGCCCTGCGTGAGGCTTATGGGAGACCAATTTGTAGGTGGTTAGTGGCTTCCTTATACAAATTTAATAATGACTCTTCTGACAAGTAGATAGAGAGGGGGAAGCCAACAAGGCGAGTCAAAGATGTAAACTCTCGATATCAACTGACTTTTGGTTTGATGATGTCTGGTGTCATTTACACCACCAGATCCGTAACATCATCATCTCTGCGTCTATAAAAAAAATCTTAGCTCAAACATGCTTCATCAGCAGCATATTTTGTCGCTTAATTGAAGCACGCTGGTTCTTATTAGCGACGTATCTTTTAATGTAACGAGTAGTCAGGTTAGTAGAATAGATGGGTTCTGCATTCTGTATATACAGAAAAATACAGGCTTTTTATCCGTTTATACGACATCCGAGACTCCTGTTGCTCTCCATACCATTAATATTCAAATGTTAAGGTACAACTCGAGGATATCTTGTTTCCTCTTTCATCCTTTTTTTGTCGAGCAAATTCCACAAAAATCAGCCCGTATGTGGACTGCTTATGAATGCCTGATTTATTATAGTACCTTAATACTTAAAACGTTGAAGAGGGAAGCAATAGGAGTGGAGGAAAATAAAATTTTATTTATGTGCGCTGTTTTGCATCAAAACTGGGTGGGAATGGTGCTAAGAGAATAAGTGTACATCGTAGTTTTCATTCGGTTCTCTATATATTTTTCAAGATCAATGCAAACTGCATGAAGAGTTTCTCATTTACTCTGCGAGGCGCCCTAATGTTGATTTTTTCCGTCAGAAATAAATCAGCCATGTTTTTTTTACTTTAGTCAGTGTACAGCCCTGCTTCCCTTGCTTACTGCAAAAAGACGTGAAAAAATTAATGCATTATGAGATTGACTAGGTTTGGTTTTATAGCCTTGCGATTGTATGGACCCCTGTCAACTTTTGTCATGTCATCATTTATCATACGCTCGTATATAGATGTTTTCAAATTTGACGATGAACTCTATATAATATCTCTTGTGCATCTGCGTCATCATTTGCATTTCGATGAATCAGAGCTAATGAAATGGGTATCATAAAAGAAGTGCAAAATACTTCTTTTGTTAAATTCAAGAAAACGTGTACGATGCTTGCTGTAGCTCTGTCAAGATGCCATGTTTTTAAATGCTGCACAAAAGCCTTTTCTTGCTCCTACAAGGCTTGATAATGATATGATAATCATGTAAGATACGTACCAGACAAAAGTGTGTGTGCATATGCCGTATGTATGCATCGAAATGCTAACACACAGATTAACATCGAATGAAACGAAAAAAAATTTGCGGAGTGCAGTAGTAAGTGGCAATAACTGGCCATGCTTTTTTTAAGCCCATTAAAACGGTGTGCTCATTTAATTCATCTTTCTATATTTATTGACCAGCTGATCGTTAGCGTTTGCAAACTTTTTTTGGCATTTTACCTCCCTCTCTCTCTCGTGATTGCCATTTACTTTGTTTGCTCTACTGAAAGGGAACGACGGACAAACGCTGAGCGATTTGGCTTTAAATAAACCAAATACCTAAATAACTTGTAACAACAAGGATCAGCAAACGTTCATACTTTTTAATTTTTGTTCTAGTTATTATTATTATTATTATTATTATTATTATTACTGCTACCATCATTATGTGACTACTCGGTGATAATATGTTAATGAATGAATGGCAAATTTGGCATTAAACATTTTCATTTTCGAGTTTTTCGTATATGTACATGTAAATACCTAGATATTTATATCACTGCTTTATGCTTTTTTTCTGGTGAATGTATTTTTATGTCGCGGAGGCTATACAAAATAGGTGTGTGTTGTACGAACACGACTGCCCTGTCCCTTTTAACTAGCACTTTTATTAAAACAAACCCTCTAGATTAAATAATAATAATAATAATAATAATAATAATGAGTAAACGTACATGTACGTAATGTCTACTGAGGCGTGCACTTGTGTACAGAAGAAAAGCTTTTAGGCTACAAGCATATATGCACACCTGACTAAGCAAGCAAGAAAAATAGTCCCATTTCCATCGGCAATTAAAATTTAGGTGAGCTAAATGTTTAGTAAGACATAAGGACTTTGACAGGAGAGATACCTTTGACAGAGACAGGAGACTAGTGATACCGACAGCCTGCTCATTTTTAGATTAGTGAATGTTAATACAATTTTTATAATGCGCGTTAACCTTCTGTCACCAAAATAATAACTATCTATAAGGTGATATGCAGATAATGTTTATAAACGATCTCGATCTCTCTATTTAAGCTTTATTGAATAGATAGGATAACAAAGTTGTCGCTTTCCTCTCTAATCATCATCATCATCTTCAACTGATTATCCTAATCAGTAATAATAATGTGGTCACGATCAATCAAGGTGCATTGCATTTTTATACCCTTCATGAACTTGTACTTTCGGTAGTTACCTTTTGCCATGTTGATGTACTTTTTTAACCAAGTGTCAGCCAAAGTGTCAAAGCACCAGTGACAGAAAAAGAAGCAAGCGTAAATAGGTTCGTGCATAACCCAAGTACTCTCCTTTTTTCTCTTCAGTGGTTACTGTTTTGTTTACGTCACTGCATCATCAGATCTTTGGTGAAGGACAAAGTATACATTATTATTATGCATAACTCATGAGTAGTGCATACACGACTGCAACGTGAAATTAAAAAAATGAATTTTATGACGTGGTAGTAGAAAAACATGTCTGGCCTCTGTGCATACTCGCAAACTGGTCATTGACAATTTTTATTTTGCATAAATAGCATATCTTATTATAATTATAAGTCTATTTCCGCTTTGCCACTATATCTATCAATTTAATTGTTTTATCGATCACAGCTCTCTGACTATTTAGTGATGAAATCCTGATGACTGAAATTAAAACAAGAAATTTTAACGATTTAATTGTTTACCCCTGCTGTGTATTTATTTATAGACTGGCAATGAAAATGTACTCACACTTTTATCCGTATCATTATCATTATACGCCGCTTTATGTTTACGATGAGTATATTCAGTCAAGTATTCTCAACGGAAGTGTTGACTGATTAATGCGAAAAAATATCGTAAATACTGATTGTTTTTTTAGTTTAATTTAACTCAAATAATCAATGCAATTGATAACAACACACAGTTGATGTTTCTATTAAGTTTGGTGTGACATCGTAATAACTATAATTGATGGCTTAACGAGATCCCATAGGAATATTTTTTAAGGAATAAAATATAATGCTTCACCGTCACATATTTACTTCTTTTGTTCCTCGTTAATAGAGTGTGTATTTCTAACGGGGTGTACTTGCTGCGTGTGTTTGTACCTCCTTGTCAATTGTCAACCAAATGATCCAACAACTTCGTTAGCATTTCAATTACCCTGTACCTGTATGCATGACTGATTGCAGCATTTTTATTGTTGGTGTTTTAAACCATAAATGTACATACAGAAACGCCGTTGAATTTCGGTAGTATGTTGCTACTTGTAGCGTTAACGTTTTTTTTGCCATTGCTGCTTTCGATCGATATAATACCAGCTTGTATTGTATCACACATCTAGATGGGATGTAACAAAAATTGGCTTTTGGTGTTAATATAATTGTGATTGAAACGATAGCAGTCAAAGAATAGGAATAAATAGGAAGAGGCGTAGAGAAACAGTTAGCTTTTAAATGAATGTTCCGTCGGAGGGGTTGAGAGCCTGTTCATATCTCATTAGCGTTCACATAATTTATTGCTAAGAGTGTGAAAGCAAAAGCTAAAATAACGATAAGCTGTGGCAACGGCACGCCGTTCGCAGCGTTCAAATCTACACACATTCATAACAATATTATGTAGGAAGAAGCAAAACGACCGGACTGTTGTGGTCGTTGATAGGAGTGAAATTTTTAAAACCTATCAAATTGACATTTTATTGCCTTTTGAAACGAATGGGATGACATATGAAGGTGTGAAGTTGTAGTAATAATCAAGACGTATGTTATCCACAAGAACTCTCTTCTGTCATCGCACTTTTGTCTTCAGAAAATGGGCAGCAACAGCGCGATATTATTATTTTCTGATGCCACTTTCATATAAATATGAAATTCATATTGTTTCTAGTCTGTTTTGCTGTTTTTTGATGATTATGATAATGACCGAGTGCGTGTATTTAGGCACCTGCTCTTTATAGTTATTTCTTATTTTTGCTTTTCTTCATAAATTTTGCACAAATGGTGGTTGTTGTAATGAGGTTTGCACATTTTATACATGTACGTGTGTATGTGATGATGATGAGGTGTAATGTAGGCACAAAAAAATGTCGACGGGTTGGATTGCATTCGAGTAAACAAGAAGGATCAACGATCGTGTATCATTTTTATGGCTAATATAACATAACAATACGAAAAAAAAGTTTAGAGGGATACCGGTGGCGAATTTTGCACTTAAATTAGCTGCTTAATTTTTGTCCTATGAAACAAATGGGCAGGAATGTGTGGAACAATACTAATGATATTCCTTTCGTAACATGGCATTTGCAATATATCACTTTTTGTTTAAAAAATTGCACTCCACGTCAATTTCAATAGTTGGGTCCTTGCAGCAAACGGTTTTCATTTCAGGCATTTGTCAACCAACGGAAAGAAGGGGGGTGCTTATTTTTTTTACCACGGTGTGTACAAAACACACATTCCGCATTTTATTATTCAAGCGTATGCAGAAGAGCGCTACATTCGTGAACGCGTGAGCCCTTTTCTGCTTAATGTCAAACTACCCAGCAATCACAAAATATTTTTGAAGCGTCATACACAGTCCAAAATCAGCACGCTTGGTCATGTATTTATTTAAGCACTCGCTTCTGTCAGATCAGAATAACCCTTAATAATTGCTACAACATTTCAAAACAACATGTAGCCACTTTACTTAAATGCTAGGTGCTACGGGTTTCACACCTGTAAACTGTCTGAAAGTACTATATGTTTATTATTATTATTATTATTTACTCTTTTGGTATGTTAATATATTATCGAGGGGATAAAAGTGAGCAAAAAACAAGGTCAAACATGTCAGCAGCGATATTGAAATCCTCCTGAAATGTATTTTCATTTGCACAAATTAATATTACAGGTGCATCAGCAATAACAATAATAAAAATTCATTTCTGTACAGGACGATGCGTGCAGAATAGGCACATGTCTAAGTTAGGCGCATATACACATTATTCCTATTTTGTATGCTTGGATGATAGGTCTGCTGCGTACATATCGTTATTACGTTCATATGGCTCCATTATCGGTTGTAAACTTGAACCTTAATAGCAACAGTGAAAAACCAAATAATCGGCATAATTATGGTATGAATTTTTGTTACGCATGGAAAATTGGAAAATGTAAGACAAAAACGTTGAAATGGCAAGCAACAATAGAACAATAGACTAGGTTGTATATTACAACATGCACGTTGTTTGAGAGTTTCTATGCATCTAAAATTAACAATTTCATAACGGTTTCCATGAGATTCTAACAGTAATAGCTGAAAACCAATAATTTAATAAGAATTGTTTAAGCAGAAATTCGTACGTTCCTTCAAAGAAGTGAATAACCTGCGGACTTTCACGCTGAAGTAACCATGTTAATTTATTGGTGATGGGGGTAGGGTAGTGTCTTTGAGTGATTTCTATCTATACATATGTATCTAAATTTGTACTTTTTGGCCTCGCTCACCACCATGCATACAAAACTGAGCAGTTGGGTTTTGCTGTGGGATGTAAAAAAATAAATGCAAACGGAGATTACCTTAGATAACAATGCAAAATTGAATACTACTACCTGTATAAAGGCGCTAGGTACACTTGTACACGTACGTAAATGTCAGAGGAAGGGTTTTGTTTTCACAGAAAATATGTATTTCATTTCATAATTTATCCTGTGATATTATCAAAGTCAGAGATACACTGCTAAAAGTGTGCACTTGCCCACTTGAACTTGTAAAATCACAGTCCTTTCTTGGCACTGCCTTTTCTATTTTTTTGCGAAATGCGCATGCAAATACAAATGGTAGTGGCAGCAACACCAAAGCAGCAGGCGTGTTAGAAAGACACAAATCAGCATTATATAATGCTACTGCTTCAAGCTTCTGTCATTTATTATTATTATTATTGTTGCTGCTGTTGTTGTTGTTTTGTTACAACTACTACTTTTGCAGTTGTTCCTAAATAGCAGGGCAGTTATTTTTCCTAACGAGCGAACTACTTTGCAGTTAAGGCCTTAGTGAACGGGAAAGGTGTATGTTTTATTCCATATTTGAATAAAAAAACAGGCTGATAGATAACCCTCATTTAGTACGTGGACATGCATAAAAGGCACAACCTACCAGGCAGGGTACTTTCTGTTGTGCTGGCGTTCCTTCATTAGATAAACGCACATACACGTTTACATATGAGGCACAGGGTTTTAACCAACATTCTGTTGGAGAGCGAGAAAACATTGGTAAAAAATGTTCTGAATCTTTATGACGACATTGGTGTTCATTTTAAAAATATACACGATGACAAGATACACTTGCTGAATTACGCTATCATGTTATTCATCTATTTTTGAGAGCATTGAAAAAGAAATTCAGCCAGATTATGCAAAATGTGTTTGGCCCTTTATCATCCCAATACATAAAGAAATCACACAGGCATTGAAAAATTTCTCCTGTCGATCAGCTTTGTTACTGGGTACAACAAGATATTTTCAGATTACTATGCCCACATTAAATAAGAATTTGTTAAGTCGACGTACACACATAACACTATTTTTGGGTGAAACCTCAACGCCGATTACAAAGACACGGAATATCATAGATTTCTTTCGAGCGTGTTTATTTGTGAGTTTGAGAGTGGATTAACTAATTCACCACCACCAACTCTGAACTCCCCAGATAATCTTAACTTCAATATATGTGAAAGGAATAATCATCAAATCATGAGTGCAATTACATACCCACCATCCAAAAATCCCAATTTAACGCAGAGTTACGGGTGTGGTTGCTGTGGTGGTGCGTTAGCTTCGTTTTTGCTAGGAAACAGTGCAACGACTGTAATGATGATGTTGCAATGGGAGCAGACTATTTCTTCGTCGATATAAATACGTTTACTTGTACTATAAGCAGAACAAATTGCCACTAACATCATCACATCATCATCGTGTAGTAACAGCGCCGGTGCAACCAACTCCTCTGTACTTATCATCTCTGAGGTTTTCATGCCATTTTACATGACCAGCAGCAAAATCGTGGTAGTAGGTTTATATAACACGAATACACACTGATTTACTAGGTATGTGTTTAATGACATGGGAGGGATTTATATCACAATCTCTATTACCACCACATCATTTGCTCTGCTTCATTGATAACTTTAAATTTTGCATTCCAATCAAAGGAAAAATGGATGGGAAAACACAAGTGAGGGTATTATGAGGCACCTTGTGTCATGTCATGTTAGTCATACATCAGCCTCATATATCATACCTGGACGGCGTTGCTCATATTTCACAATACCCCATACGTGACAATGACAGGATCTGGCAGATTATTACTCACAAAGTTAAAGATATGCGAGTAATCCTGTTAATAAGATTTGTATTCATCGGTGTATCACATAACATCGCATTTATATATATATATCTTCACAAAAACTGGCATTTTCCCTCGTTATTCGTGTGCCTTTGCAGTAAAAAAATGTAGAAAGATATTTACAGCAAAACTTGAAATCTGCTTGCATATTATTTAAGTCATTAAGATGTATACAAGGCCTCAAGAGACCCATCATCTCAATCACTATTACATTTTATACTTCGGTTATTGTTGTTGTTGTTGTGTTTGTTTGTGATGCTCTTCTTCATTTGCTTTGTCCAAAATCAAGTCGACACACGTACAAACGAATAAATTAACAGGCTTTGCTCTTTTTTACGATTTGATGTAAGAAACTTACACTATTGTTATTTTTTAACTCCCATCTTGATAAAAAAAAACGAAGAACGGTAACGAACAACGAACTATACAGAAAAAGAACGCATCTTCATAAAAAGAACACTTCTTCCTAACCTTGTACAATGTTCAATTACGTTTCTTTATGTTCACTGTGCACCTGATAATGAGGAACAATTGCGCATGCATACTGCACACACCATATTCAATGCACGCACAACCGTTTCAATACACACATTTAAAAGTATATTGTTCATGATCAGGATAGACCAAAAATGCGATGACGATAATAATAATAACAATAATAATAGAATGCACCCAAAACAACAGCATCAAAGTTATTATTATAACAAGGAAAATGAGGAAGTCAAGAAAAGAAGGCTGATTTTTTTTATCATGAGATGTTCAGTTTTTTTTTTGATCATCTTCATTCTCAGCATCATAATTTCATCAAGTCTTTTGCACTTTGCTTTGTTCATTCATTTATGAAAGCTCAATTTTTTAGTTCTCTGAGAAGCACAAGTTTTTGTGCTGTTAAAAAAGACCACTGCAAAGACGGGTGTTTGTAGGTGCTGGCGTTGTTATTAATATAACCATTACGGCTATACAGTGCAGTTTGTTGCACCACACCGCTGCTCTGCTCATTCATTGTTATTGTTATTAATCTATTTGAACTGCTTATTTTCGAATGCATTACATTTTCCAATGTAGGATAACACATACTACTACTTACTGTACTACCACGAAATACCATCACCACCACCACTACCACCACCGCCGCTCGAGCAAGAGTCCTAGTCTAACTGGGGTATTCTCAAAATCAAGTGTCCGTCCATCATTTTTTCCTCTCTGCAAATTGAGGAGTGTATTATCTTGTCTGCCTCGATGTTGATAATGATGATGGTTATGCTGAGAAGAAGAAGAAGGTGAACTTTAATAGTTGTCGGATTTAAGTGCATGCATGGATGTGCTTGCAATAAAAATAAATCTTTTTTTATTTCCAAACCTAAATTTTTGTTTTCCTGGTTCAAAAACATTCGTTATCGTTGTAACATTAACAATGCAATGGTTGCGTGTGTGGTGTATTGTATACCATGTTTCACCTCGTGTTGTTACTTCATCACTGCTCAGGTTTCCCTCAGCTTTTATTATTATTTTGGCGAGCACCAGTGAAAATATATCGCGCTGTAGTAACCGTGGTCGGTAAGGTTGGCTTATGCGAAATTATCTAAATTTTAAAGATTATAACAGGGATGATCGTCGTTGTCTGTCTGTCCATCAAAACAGATAGACAAGGTAGGTAGTTATTAAATACTGTTTAATAGGATGTAGGATTTTTTTTGTATTTAGCTGAATGAGTTAGAAAAACTGCACCTTCACCTTTTCCGAACAGACTTTATATAGTAGACGTTGTAAAAAAGTAAAGGCACTTGGGCGGTGAGTGGGTACTGTGATCAAGGGTCACTATAAAATGTTCAGTACTAATTTATAAAGTTAAAATTACTGCTGTAGCATTCTTCTTGCCAATTTTTATCTGTCCATAATAGACGGGATGTTGTTTATTTAATTCATTTTAATTAAAAAGATATATTTGCACATAATTTAAGTGATAAACAAATGCTTTCTTTAAACTCTTGCGCCTTGCATACACCGCACAAAAGTATAGATAGTTAAAATTACTAAAGTATTATGGTTTTTGGCATTCATTTCCCTCATCTCTTTTCTTCCCAATTTTATTTGTTGTTATTTTTATGGACTTTTACAGTGTGGAAGCTAAAGGCAAGAGCCAAGTTCCTTTTTCACGTAAAATATAGTAATATTTTTACGATGTTAAACAGAAAAAGCCTTTACTATTTACTGGTATAAACATAATCAGCTTTACCGATTGTGTATATACGTGTGCCACATTAAATTGAAGATTAATTGTTTGCGTTGGCCGTAGGCCCATAACGATTTACCATAAAAAGTGTATTCCGTAAAGGTTCATGAGCAAATAACGGAAAATTCAAGTTGGTAGCAATGTAAACCTCTGAAATTGAATCAGAGAAAATAACCGATAACATCAAAAGTTTCGTTTGGATAAGGAGCAAGGAAGCGAATCAAAGCATCCATATCTTTACATGCAGTACATATTTATGTTGTGTTGGCAAAAAGAAAAAAAATCAGAACATATACTACAATAAATGGGAAAACTTTCATTGCCTATATATTCATGTAACTTTTTTCTGAATAATGGCAAAGGCCTCCTCTAATCTTCTACCGTGTGGTTCTTTGGTATACTTTTTTACCCAATGATACTTAGGCATTTACGAAATCATAAAAAAATGGCTTAGATATTATCTTTACTTCTGGGATTTTCGTGAAAAAACATTTATTATGCAATTTTTTTTTAGTCTGCAAAGAAAATAATCAGATGCATTAATTTTAAATGAAATTCGAGCATTATTAAGTATGCACCTTGCGCACAAGGCTCCCCCAATAATAATCAGTATATGCTTAAAGGCAGTCGGACGGATTGATGCAAAAGCTTTTTTACACTTGTACTTAAATTTGTATGCGTGGAGTTTTTTATATATCTCTCGCATCAATGCATAATGCCATGAATATGTTCAATACAATAGACAACCAGTACGTAATATTTACATAATCAACTATCAATTTTCTCGTTAATTTTTTTTCTCGCATATTGAAGAATCCTTGTGTTAAACAACAACATGTTGTGGCACGTAAAGGTAGAAAAACCAATTTTGTTACGTAAAGAGTAAGGTTCATGCAAGACCGGGAGGAAGATTTTTTCCACATTCACACATTGTTTTAGTCTAACCTTTGGGTGTCTTTCACAACCCTGCAAAAAGATTACAGAAAAATTGCACGAAAATATTAAAAAATCATCTCCCAATTTAGTTGTGAAATGACTTCAAATTCTCAATCTTTTGTAGGTGCTGAGCCCTACAAGAATGGTTTAACCATTTCACGGATTCTCCCCTGAGCTTCTGCATTGTTTAGCGATGCCATAAGTTTGACGTCGAGATATCTGCATTTAAAATACATTAGCGCGAGTATATAGAATTTGTTGTTGAACGCAGTGGCTCTTCTAGACGCCAAGTAACTGCTGATTTGTAATGTGTATTGAACTGAAACGATATAGTTGAATGTTTTTGCGGTAAAATGCAGTCGGTTAAATATCGTGTAGAACGGAGTTACATATTCCTCTATAAAACATGACATGCCTTTAAGAAGGTATGTTGTGTGAAATTCGACGTTTTCACTGTACCACTGTCGACATGCTGATAAAAACGCGCTGTCTCCACATATTGCGATTGCGGTATAAAATATTTTTTATATCCTGTTAGTGGAGCAAACTAGGGTTTTTAGCTAACAATAATTCATAAGTACATAGGTATGAGTAGTAAAGCACATTTAGAATCTTCCTAATCGCACTTTGAAGACAGTTTTACCAAGTCTATTAGACTAATGGAGGGTATCATCCAACCAAAATGATATCTGACAAGACTGAACAACAGTTTAAACACACTCACGAAGGCGTTGGTTAAGAATAGAATCACCGGGTGTTGATGATGATAATATTTTCATTATTTGTGGATTGGGATACACAAGCAAGAGGAAAAATCTCATTTCTCATGAAGCATGAATTATCGCCACCGTCATCATCAGGATACCATTTTACTAATAACGTTCTGTCTGCATGATGCGAAAACATTCCTTTCTTCCTACACACACGCACGCACACACAAAGAAATACGGGTTTTCTTTCGCTTGAAACGTAGTACAAGTAAAGAAAGGTAAACGATGACTTGTGAGTGACAAGTTGATGCTGCGTTGATGTGATTAAAAGATACATACCTACCCTTGTAGCACATTTATATACGCGCCATTATTATAGTAATCTGGCTGAATATTTTTACTGAACAGTTGATGTTGATGATGATGACTTTTGTTTTTTGTTGTTTCTCTAGTTGTCTGTAAGCAAGTCACCATGGCGCATTACACGGGCTATTTACTCGGCAAAGTCCAATTGGATGGAGCTATCAGATCCGAAGTTTTGGCAAGCCTTGTGGAAACTTTAATTCAACGCTATCAACCTACAGACCCATCAAGGAAGTTGGCCAAATTCAATGAAAATCACAGGTAAACCATATCCCAAGAATCGCATTCAATCGCAAAAGAATAATGGTTCGTGCAGTTGACAGAGAAACGTAAAACAGCAAGCACCCATCTAATCATCCATCCATAATAACAAGCATGTGTCTCTACTACAGACTTTAAGCAAAGTGTAAAAACCTTCATGTTGTTGTTGTATGTTAATACCGTATATTCTCGAATACGCTCCTGACTTTGTTATAAAAAAAACTGAATACTCAAATATCATGAATCATGACAATATGCGTTTATTAAACAGGGGCCCTGTGGAAATAACGAGAGGATAATTAAGTTATACACATAATAAATATATTATGCACATAATAATAATAACAAGATGTGTGGAATTTGTGCCGGCACCGCAGAGATCTTGTTAATAGAAACTGAGAACCGGATCTCCATGTATGTAAACAGGAATGATCTTATGTATTTCAAGCAAAATAATTTTCCTAGATAATTTTGAGAACCGGCTTTTATACTGGACTAAATGGCAGTGGAATGCATAAATAATATATATATACACACTTGCTAAAATTACGCATTTATTACCCAGTCCCAGTTGATTTAAAAACTCATCAGCAAGTTTTCAGTCTGCTAATAACGACTCCAATATGAATACCAGTATTGATGAGTAACATTGTGTAAACAGTTTTGTAACCTAGATTTTTTTGCTGATCACGGTAAAGTATCGCACGAATTAATTCATTCTTTTTCTCTTGAGACGACACCAGTTAAGAGGGAATAACCATAGAAGCGTTCAAAAAGCATTTCTCCCGCATGCGCATCTACGTGTCTATGTTTGCCATGAATGATAGCTGATAGTACAGAGATTTCTTTGAATTGTCCTCACAGTAGAACACCGTAGGTTGTATGAACGTCACAGTATGGACGTTTACAGGCATTATTGCTGCACGCAACGCACAATATGAATTTAAAAATCTTTAACTTCTCATCGCGTTAAAATTGATACCCTACGTCGTCTCCCTCTCTTTCACACAGATACACAATCCAAAAATTTTAAACGCGTAAATGGAGCTGATTAGAAACGGGGATTAGTTTCGTTGCACTTTAGGATACTTTTTTGTAATGGTAATAATAATACGGATGAGCCAACTGACTGATTTGTGGTGTGTGTGGTGGTATGAGTAATGTGATCACGGCCATGTTTTGTCGTGAAATGAAACGTCACAAGTATGCTAATTTACATGTCTTAGGCTTGCACAACGTTCGCATATACAAGTGAGAAGATGATACACGGTGAAGATCATGTTGATACATATATAGAATTTCAGGTGGCAAATGAATTATCATTAGAAAGGTGCCAAAACTATTTAATGAAAAAGATTATTGCTTGGTGAATGTAGGAAGGAGACACAACAGGTTTTCTCTTTGACTTAAGAAAACAAAAAAATACGCTTAGTCAAGTACTGACAAGAGTTTTTTTTAAAGAAGCACAATGATACTGAGATACAATGCATTCTACTGAAACGCTATTATTGTCGTGGTCACGTTACAACTCTGGCATATTATGATTCATGATGATGATAATTTTGAAAGAAATAGCTTCTACTTGTTTTCCCGTGTGATATTGGCAGTGAACCTGACGCCGTAACATTGAAATTTTGAAACGGGGTATGGTTGGGGCATTTTACAAGGATAGGGATACAAACTGATAAGTTATCGTAATGAAACGTATCGAATAATCTTGTCACGGTGAAAAAGAATGTCGTAAAAACCCTTTTTCGTGAACGTGCTAATTGATTTTTTGTATTTTGTTTGTTCTGCTGAAAACAGGTATTCTATTGAATGTTCCGAGCGTGGACTCAAGCTAACATCGCCAGGTGTGAAATCCAAAGATGAGGGTTTCGAATCAGACAATGAATCTGTGCGATCAGTAAAAATAAGCGACACGGTGGAGTTGGATATAGCGGATCTGATGGACCATTTGGAGATTGCGGCAAAAGAGGAGAAAGAGACTGAGACTAATAATAGTAGCAATAGCAATAGTAGTAATAGTAGTAGTAATAGTAATGTGCCGCAACTACATTCATCGTTGTCATCATCTGGCGGTTCTATGGATAACACAAGCATTTCTAGTTCAACTGGTCTGCATGTCTCTGATGACAGTAATTCGTCTTCTTCCGGGAATGGTTCTGACTCGGATGAGTTTTGCAATTCGGGTGAGAGTTCACCTTATTGGGAGACATTGCCAAATTTATCTTGCTTTCAGTCATATCCGATTGAAGACGTGGTTTTCTGTCACTGCGATTCCCAACACCCATCTACTTTGGTGTGGGTCGTGCGGCATTTAGCAAAAATGATGGCGCTTGTCACGGCTTTTAGAACTCGTTCCGAGGCTGAAGATTTGTTTCAGATGTACAGAGACCTACGACTGAAATTGAAGCCAATCCGATATGGCAAATTTAGTAGCCATCAAGGTTTCCCAACAAAGCTTGCATTTGGCATTTCACCAGTTTTAACATCGCCCCATTCATCATCCTCTTCATCGACACCGTCACCCTACACTGATATTAGCAG
Source organism: Callyntrura sp. NNG-2020 (assembly GCA_027744055.1). Classification (NCBI taxonomy): domain Eukaryota; kingdom Metazoa; phylum Arthropoda; class Collembola; order Entomobryomorpha; family Paronellidae; genus Callyntrura; species Callyntrura sp. NNG-2020. Next base: position 125,421 of record JAHZNE010003712.1, read on the forward strand.
CAGCAGTTTTGGGGACAGTGCATCCGCATTTTGTTCCCTGCCTCCAGTTTACCCAACAGAAATTTTACATGAGACCCAGAACAAATCCCCACTTTTCACCGTGCATGATACGGCGTCACTCGACTTTGATTTTGAAGCGTCTTCCTATGGCGCGAATGGTGCTAGTACTGAAAATGCCAACAGTGGTAACAATGGGATGAACAACAGTGGAGGTACTGGGAGCCACGCATCGTCCTCAATAAAAGAACCACTTGTACGAACGGGATCCAATTCATTATCACTACACCAACACATATACGTCTCTAATCCCAACATAGTTCGCCACGAAGAGGCTCCATCGGACGACGACGATGATGATGCGCAAAGCATAATCCGTAATGACACAGAAGACTTTCTTCATGTTGCCAAACATAATCACATCTCATCCGGTACAATAGCAACACATCTACAAATGGTTGCTACCGACGCAGATGAAATCGGCTCGGTGGTTGAGCACTATAAGCCGATTCCCCCGGAGAAGCCACAGAGAAAGCTATACAAGATATCTGGAGGAACAATCAGTTCGATGAGCAATAAACACAGTCTTTCATCCTCATCTCTTCCACAAATGGTGTCTAAATCAATTTTGTCTTCACCACAACCGCTAAACTCTTCATCTGTCACATCTGCTTCCACCGTTGCCATCTGTAGCAACATCAGCAGCGGGAGCAGTGGCAGCAACAGCAACAAGCCAGTGCTACTAGTTCCGTTGAAGACAGAAAGCGTAAGCTCACCACGGAGCAGCTACCCCAAAGAGTCGTATTTATATCATGTCATGGGACGAAGTTCTTCAACCTTTGCCCCGTACCAAAGGTCACTGAACTTTTTGCCTTATCAGTTTCCCCCGGGAGGGACAAACAATGCCCCAGGCGACTATTACGCTTGGGGTAAAGGGAGACATCTGCTAGTTCCCTTTTCTTCCTGGCTGGAACTATCCGAGATGCCACAAATTCCCCACACTGTCACCAATCCTCCAACATCGACTGCATCCTCCTCCTCTCGACACAGTGCGGCTAAAAGCTCTCGTCATAGCTCCAGAAATAGTCAAAGATTAGCTGCCGCCGTGGCAGCAGCATCAAACAATCCAAAGGGCACATCCAAAATTTTACTTCGCGATCTGTCATCCCGGGATCACGGAGTGTGGGCCAGCCTATCCCAGAGATTCAAAAAGAATTTCAGAGAAAATCTAATTCCCAAACTGAATGGCATGTGGTCCCAACAGGGAGCTGATGGAAGTCGCGCAAATAAGAAAAGGACTAACAAAAAAGTTACTTTTAATGCTTGGGCAACAGTTCAAATGGTATAGCAATAGTAGCAAAGGAATAGGTTGTATTGCATGCATAATATTTTATCATACCAAATCTTTTCTTCATTGCACTGCCTCCGTACTGTGTACATTCACATAAAAAGCAACAAAAAATTCCATACCAAAATAACAACAATCCTTTACTATTATACGTTATTTTTCACAACGTGTTTCGTTTACTCTTCTAGTTTGTCCCAGTTAGGTTTCCTCTAGTTTTTTTCCTCCACAGTAATTATATCGTAATACTAATATTGTAAGTAATTATAGTATGATCCATGAAAAAATGTGTAAAAAGCATTATTACTATTACCAAAACTGATTCCGCAGTAAATGAAGGTCTGTCGAAACAAAGTCAAGCATAAAAACTAGAACCACGTACTTGTAGACATTATGCGAAGCTAGTGTAGTAACAAAAAATTCATTGTTGAATGCATAATTAACGTTGTGAACCTTTAAGTACATTGCAATTCACGTTAAAGTCCTTGAGCAAAATATTATTATAAAAAATTGTATATTATTATCGTTATTGTTATGCTAATTCATAAAATGATGCAGTGACCATCAAGAAAAGCACTTGCATGTGCGCATATTTTAGTACACTTCGCTACTTCTTCTTTCAGTTATATAGTGTGCGTGCAATGCAGATCTTTAAATGGGATAATTGTTCTAAGTTGCATCATCACTACAGCCGAAAAAAACCGCTTGGGAGTAGAGTCTGTTTTAGCAAGGATGTCACATTTCCGCAAATTTTGTAAACAGAAGGGTCGATGTTGGTTTTTTTCACCCTGAAACACGAAGCGCTAATAAAATTTCTTTAGTATTGTCACAAACGTAGAGTGTATAATTTAAATATCTATTTCTATCGCTAGGGAAGCAACTATTAAAATTATATAGCGTTTCCAACTGCATGCGCAACAAACTGCTAACGTAAATAGATAAATACTACATATGCATATTTATATTTATAACTTGTAAGTATTTTATAGCAACTGGAGCCTTCTTTTTAGGCTTTTTCAATGAGCTTATAAAAATGAGTGTCTTACACACACTCAGACTATCTAATGTTTTAACTAACCGTGCTATCATAAATGTAACATTAGAGTTCTTTCGTCTGACTTTTTTTTGTGCTCCTGCAAAGTAGGCTTTAAAAAGTGTTCTCTTCTTCATGGTAGCTTTGTAGAACAACGCAACGACTCTCAAATTACTTTTGTGTCCCTACACGATTTGGAGAAACTACTATTACAATTCTTGTTTTACATTTACGATAAACTAGACTGACAGCGGAAATAAACAGACAAGTGACGAATATGATAAGACAAGCAAGGATGGAGAGGCCATGGCAATGAAAAAAGCAACAACAAGAATGGTAGCTCATCTAAAAATTTTCTTTTGAAAAACAAGCTCCTCTATTTCTATGTCATCATCCTCGCATTCACAATGTAAATGCTTGAAGCATTCTAACTATTGCCACTATCTCGACTCGTACATAAGTATATGATAAACATCAAACTAGAAATTTGCAATTACAGTTTACATCTTTTGCCTATGATTATTATTCGGCAAGCGTGGACCTTTCTTGCACGACGTGCGTATGTGTGGCTTAAACTTGATTCTGTGTATTCAGCTTCCTTGGGTTTATTACCAAAATGACTAGCACCTCCATAAACAATTTTTTTGTTTCACATTGAAAAATTAACAGAAGCGCACTAATGTGACGAGATGTATTTTTGCAAGCTACTACGAGAGTGCCATTATTATTGACGATGATGATAGAACTAGTGCAACATGGCTTTGACTTGTAATGATTGAAAAAAGAATGAAAGCAAACGAGTTAACCTAATTATTGCTGCTTTGTTTGTGGAAATAGGACGATCGTCGTCGTCTTTGCCATCATCATCATCGTCGTCGTCATCATCCACAACATATCATCATTTTCTTTCACCAGTTGCTATATTTCTTTTCTCGCTTCTCCCTCGCCGTATAGTTTGGTGTCGGTTTGAATTTGTAGCAAAAATTCATCTGCATCAGTCAAACTTTACATTATTTTTGCTGTTTGTTAACATGGACGAGTAGTGTTGCTGTACGTAATTTTTGAGAAGTAGATTGCACATTTCAATTTTTTGCCTTCCCGATTTTTTATTACTGTTCCTCTGTGATTATCCCAAACTGAAACTGTTATGATGTTCTTAATTTAATATGGCATTTTCTATGCCTTCCTAGCAGAAAACATTCGCATTTTCGTGTCCATATATATATATTTATTTGTGTATAAATGTATCACAACAACGTACCCGTATTTTATACCTAATATTAGTACCATACACAAGTACAACTGTAACAGTAGCAATAACAACTTCAGAAGCGTGAAAATGTAACAAAGAATCATATAATCTCGTCTTGAAGCAAATGTTTGCAATAGCAATCTGTCTTTTTCATTGTAGTAATCACATAAATTAAGGTCCTGTGAAACGCTTCAAAAAACCCTTTTTCCTCCGTAGCCTTCTCTACTCTACTCTTCTCGGTAGTCATTAAAGTACTTTTTTTGCTTTCCCAGTTACTCCCATGCAACACACTGCTAATTTTTTGACGGCATTTTTGAAAATGTTTTGGCTACTTCATCAAACTACAGAGTGAGTATATTTTGTAAAAGATTTTCAAATGGTGCAGCCTTTTTGTAGGAAAGTGAGTGGTTTGCAAAAAAATCTAACAGCAAAGTCGTCCGGTTGAACAAAAAAGCCATGCATATTAATATCTGTCATCAGCATAAATATATTCGTCATTTTTCGTACCTACCGTAATGTGTCCCCTGTCCACTACAGGAACATATTACTACTACATAAGTGTAGATATTTTGAGCCGCAGAAGACCACTAAAATGATAAAAACGTTGGCGAACTTTGAAGAAATGGTGTGAATTTTCGCCACCGTTTTAATCTTCCTAAATACAATTTAAATCAGCTATAATGGTTTCTATATTGCAAGCCTTGTTACTCGAAATTGTCGGTGTGAGAGAGAGAGATACATACAGAATGTCGCCTTTCTATACCACAATTACTGTAATGATAACCAATGATTTATGTTGTTTGCACAAATTAACTTTTTCTCTCTTACCTACTTGCTGTTGTACATTTACATTGTACATGTACAGACGCGCGCACACACCTTTTTTAGCCCACTGCTCACGTCCAATTCAAATCTGTCTGGTGTCTGTGTGTGTGTGTGTGTGCACAAAGGAAAACTGATACGACGAGTTAATGTGAACTGAAACAACACAGGCACCTGAAAGAAACGCAACGCCAGCAAAAGAAATCCAATGCCGAGGGGATTTTTACAATAATAAATTAAAGCTATATGTTTTTCTTGACGGCAAATGTGCACAATATCGCTCAAAACTCATTTTAAACAATGTACGGTGTAATATGAGCTCCTCTTCAATGCAAAAATTGCGGTTTTTGGTTTGAAAGGAAAAAGAAATAAGAGGAGGATATAAAGTCGCCATTACAAAGCGGATTTTTACTGTTTCATCAATTGGATATTAGTAATATTTATGGATTTAGTTTCTGCTTTTCACAAAATATAATAAGTAATTTCAGACAATTTGGCTTTTCTTTTCTTTAATACTACAACAATATGTGTATAACGACAGATTTATTGCCTAAAAATGCGTTAGAGCGAAAACAGTGACGCTTTGGTTGTTTGGATGCAGCTTCGGGACGCATGTCAGCGTGTGCCTGTCGTCATTATTTGTTTTTTTACATCGTGCCTCATCCCTTTGAGATATTTTGAAGATTTTTCGGCATCACATTAGTCAAACAAACATTATGCACACGTTATTGCTCCATAAACATCATGTTTTGTTTATGATATTGCATTCCATTGTCTTCATACATCTTGAGGCTCTTTACTACAGAGCGTTTTTTCTGTTCGTTTTTGCTTTCCGATGAAAGAGTTTTTTATTTTCGCCTGAAAGACAATGGCGAATTGGCGATGGACTTTTGTGTGTATATGAATGAGTTATTATTATTGCTTTGTCGTTTCATCGTTAAGTTGGGGGCAAAAAATAACTCGATAAAAAAAATTCTGAGTACTGAAAAATGGCGTCCATGTTCAGGATCGACTTGCGATTTTTCCAACATTTTTTTATTTCACATTTTCAGTGTCATGACACGACGACGCATGCAGTTGTTTAGCCTTTGCCTCTGTGGCATCGGAGTAATAATCATAATAATATATAAGGATGCTGGTATCCATTCCTTGACATAATTGCTTAACTGGGAGTAATTAATATTCATGATATTCATTCACTAATTCCTATGACAATGTGCAGCGGGTCCCCCAATAACAAAAAAATGGGATCCCAACTACAGAGTGCGGTCACTGCCACCAAATGTACTCGTGCGTTTGCGCCTATACAATAAGAATGTTGGTGTGTACATTTTGTTAGCGAGTTTTCTTTAGTGCAGACTGCAGACAATAATAAGATGCAGATAGGACGGTGATGATAATAATAGTAATACTACCGTGTACACACTTTGGCCTGACTACAAGCAGGATTACTGCATTTTGTTTGCCTTTTTGATAATTATGATGATCAAAAGAGCATTCTGGTTGCATGGTGGTTTCTTTGGATGATGCCATTCAAACAGTTAGTAGGGCAAGTAATAATATTCTTTCAATGATGATGTTGCTGCTGCTGCTGATGACGATGATGATACCTGCATTCATAAAAATGCCAATCTCTATCAGTTTGGTCGCCTACCTACATTGACTGAAGTTACAGCCGTCCGTTGTCTTCACCTCGGCATGTTTTAACGTGGCAGCACACATTTTTTTGAAGTTTTTACCTTGCAGTTTGCATCTGAGGCAGTAAAAATATGAATTACTCGTGGCTTCTTGGCTTTTTGATATATTTTATCGTCTTTAATGCCACAAACAAGTTTACGGGGACAGTGAGCGAGTACATTATAGTTGCCATTTTAGAGGATACCAGTAATATGGTTGCATTGGTGCGACGTGTGAAGATGAACAGCGTGTGAGATGGCGACAATGGTGGGATTTTAAGGGCGACTTGTTACCTGGCCTAGCAATTGTAAGAGGTAGTGAATACTTTACCATATGAATAGCTTTTTACTGCTCCCTTTACAGTGGTCCACTCCGCAGATTTCTTGCTTGTTATCAAATGCTGGTGTGCAAACAGGGAGACGACAAACATCTTTGAACTTAGTCGTTCTACTGTGTGTACGAAAACGAGAAGAGGGGAATGTTACATTGTTTGTAAAAAACACAAACCTACTGATTACTTGTAACGTTGCATGTTTCGAGACTTTTGTAAGAAAAAATATGACGACCTAGAAGTCCGTTTATCTGCTAATCGTACTATCTTAATGACTTACTGCCAACCAAATCAAATTGCATATTACGCGTGCGTTTTTGCATGTTCCTAAAATCAGCTGTACATAATAATATTGTAAAAACGATAATAATAATCATAATGTGAGTTATGAGAGGGTGAGATGAGAGCGAGCGTTCTAGCTAACACAGCATCCCTCCAAATATATCTTCACATAAGTGCATATTTAGAAACAGTGCAGGCACGCAAGGCATTGAACTGGACCTACAGGGTTTTTATTTTTTTAACACGTGTGTGCAAACGCAACCAACAAAATTGTCTAATGTGAAATCCTTGGCGATTCTTTGAACTTTTTTACTTTAGGCCAATATTAAGGAATGATAATAATATGAATTATGTAAAAATGTCACACCAATGCAAATAATATGTGATGACTGATGACCATGATAATATATCATCAGTGTCACTTGTTCAACGTTTGCTTGCACATTGCCTCTGATTTTCATGATAAAAGGCATAAGAAGATGTAATACAATTTCCCCAAATTATACATTTATAATAATGGAAGATGACAGATGTTTTCAAAATTTTAGATTCAATTACCTTTTTTCATAAATGAATGTGAGCATTCACCATTTTCTCTGCATTATAATGCCACCTGCAGATATAAAAACCTTGCAACTTTCAGGCCTACTAAAATGTCTTTAAAAATGCTATTTAGTTCAAGTCTTCACTGCAGATGCGCCTCAAATGGATGGAACCTTTAAAACACAAATTAATTAATGTTCTGACCACTGTGTCACAACAAGTTGCTCATTCTTCTCTATAGGTATGCATATAGGTAACCACGTAAGTTTTACCGAAGACAGTGAAATTCTCGCAGGGAATAACATCTTTCCTCAAATCTATATGTTACGTTGAATTTTATATGCTCTATTTTAACGGGATAATTGTGTCTACTGCTTCAGCCATTGTTGTTAGATGGACAGACAACGTCGACAATGACCACATAACAGCCAACAATCTAGATATTTACGTGTACCTACATATGAATTTCATACATGCCACGCAACGTGGATCAGTCCGATACAAAACAATGTGTACTGAAACTGGGAACTTTGTTTTGACTTTGACACATACATATTTGTACATACATATTGTTTTCTTTTATACATATACATTTAGTTACTTGGTTCTTCTATTTTCCGAAAAATGCTTGGATTTTTTTTCTACGTATACAATTTTCCGCATAGCAAAGTTACTATAAATGTTTTCTGTTGTTTAATTTTCAGCAAATGCAATATACACATATAATATGCTCATTTATAACTTTTTGTAGTTTAGAAATGTTAACGTATCGTTTATCGTATAGATTAAGGTATTTTCCCTTTAAACGCGTGTGTTTTTTGTAGCAATTAATATTTTCAAAACTGAGTTTTCTTCCCCTGTGTATATCTATCAGTTTGGATTTTAGTTTGTCTGTATATTGTTCTCCCTTGCACAATCAACACTATTTTTACAATATTTTTCTTTTGTAGCAAATTTCAGTACGGTACGGTGTAACTTCACTTAATAACTGCTGTCACGTTGACTATATATAAATATATACACATCAAATATTACTTTTATTGTTAATTCTGCTACTATTATATTATAAATAATATAAGAGAATACAAGACAACAAATATAATATACATGATGTACCCATATAATCACAGAGCTGGGCGTATGTCAAAAACATCTTCCCTACCTCACCTCATTTCATGCGGTTCCTTACATCTTCAACCTTACACCACTTGAAAAAATAAAATCCTCACCTCATCACTTATAATGGTGTGTCATGGTAATTTAATCCGTCATTCCAGGAATTATATTATGTACTTTGTTAAAACAGGAAGTTTTTCGTGCCAAAAGTTATTTCCAACAAAAAAATTACTGTTGTCTGGTCCATGCAAATGCAAGATTAAAATTACCGCCATCATTATTACATGAAGATGCAGATTCAAGAAATAAATAAATAAAGCAGACTGCATGAATGTTTAATGAATGCTGTAGGGAACATAATGCTTATATTTTAAACCAACAAAATTTCACTTCCCAAAAATCTACATCGTCGACCTCCCCCTTTCCCTCGTTTAAAAAAAGTTGGTAATCTTGACCTCGCCGCTCATTATAAAAGTTTTAAAAACCCTTTGCCTGAGGGACTCCTTTTCGGATGTATTTGTCATGAGGTATGCCCAGCTCTGTATAATCATAAAATACATTCGCACATACCTACACTATGTTATTTCTAGATCATTATATGTTATACGGTACAATGAACACGCCTGTCAACATTGTTATTATATTATTATCTTTGTAAAATGCTATCATAATAATATTTTTTATTAACACTGCAAAAAACCTAACTTTTCACAAACTTTCTTCATTATTATGATCGATCGCACTGTGTACGCTTTTCGAAGCAGTTTTTTTAAGCAAAATAAAAATACATCATCGCAGGAGCATAGTAAAAATCAATAATACATGATATGATACAATCAATTATTACATGATATATATATAGTAATTACACTTTGTATAATATTATACTACCAATTACATTTTGTTGCCTAGTTTTAGTTTTATTGTTTATTGAAATAAAGAAACCTCCTATGGTAACAAACATACTATTATATATATTCGATTCATTTTGTAGAATTTTGTTTGTAGTTTTTGCTTTGATGATGGTTTACCGCTAAATAAAAACGGATGTTGTTATGGAAAATGCCAAAAATGGAAAGGAAACATCTAGTTATTTCATTTTCTGTTGCATCGTAACACATAAACTTCATCAAATATACTCGCATCAAAATTTCATGTCCGTAAGTTTAGTCGCCAGCATTTCAAAATCAACATTATTTGATAATAATATATCTGTAGCAACTAACAATACATCAAACAAACTAATATTTATTAATCGATATTTTGTGCACTTGTATTCCTTCATTCATTCTTCTACTTGTTGAGTAGAGCGGAAACAGCGAAAAAAGCAACCCAAACCAAAAAGAAACCGCTGCGTTGTCCGACTCCAACCCTAATAACAAGAAGTTCGTGATGTCTTTGCGATGCATGCGTCTTGAAAGACGTGATTGATACTTAATTTCATGATTAAGGGGTCATTTTACTAACCTCTGCCTCATTTAATGGTGAAAAACACACTGAACCACTTTATTGCCTTATTGCGTCATAGCCATACATTCATGTGCTGTTATACCCAGGCTGACTAAACCGTCCGATGTCTCCCCTAACCAGCATTATCATAAGGCGCATTTTACACAATGGTAGCATAATAGAGGACACTTGCTAGCCAAAAAAGTACACTTGATTTCATTATGTTTATTTAGGCTATTCTATGTGAGTTTTACTAAGTAACTTGCCAGTTGATGAGAATGTGACGGTAGTTCTGTGCAGCCGCCCGCGTCGTCTCATTGCCGCAATTATAGTGTCTTTTTGTTCAATTGAAACCCAATTTGAATTCTTGCCAGATTGGATTTTACGTCTTCTCTTAAGCTGGTATTGCAAGTAGTGAACTGCAGTGCAGCGCGTCTTTCAAAGTCAGCGGCGGTGAACACTGATAGTACACAAATCATTAAAT